>DWHE01000443.1:0-10406 GCA_018247495.1 Satarupa nymphalis | reverse complement strand
TGTGTAGCTGCACTAAGTAAGCGGTTGAGAGGCGGTGCGCGGTGTCGTGACAATGGTTGGAATTCACGGAGACGTCGATGGCGTGCCGCGTGCGCAGGGCTACTATGGTTGCTTCTGACCCTCACGATGTTAGCTTCCATTTTTAAAGTACCTATAATCACGATGCCACTGGTAAGTTGTATGACCGAAAGTCTACAGAAGATTATGATTAATTAAGACTATCTTCTTTTAATAATATGCAGTATCTCTTAAGAAGATAAGAATAAGAGTGCAGTAGAGTTTACAGTGTTGGTAAGTAATTGATCAGAGTGCGTGAATTCGTCAATTTCTGACAGTGACAAAAACAGTTTCAATAGACAACGAAATTAAGTTATACTAATTTATTTTTTGCATTAAATTGTAAAAATAAATAAAAATTGTGTTAGTTTGATGGTATTGGTGTTTCAATTTACATTTAAATATTTTTTGTTCTTTAAATATATTCACAGGATCTGTATTTGCATTATTACCGTTGGCAATTATTTTACGCTGTTTCTTATCGTTAATTTGATTTACTTAGTGGAAGTAACGAAGTAAAATTAATGAAGAAAGTATTTTGTGAAACTATTATATTTTCAAAAACTATTCTACTATCAAAACCTGGATCTACTTAATTTCTCTAACTCTCGGATGGTAATAGTTTTATATACAGGCCACTAACTGCATTCGCGTGAAATTTAATCAGCTCTGTGCGTGGGTTGGAGGCCTGACAGGGGATCCTTGTTTGGATACCACTGTCCCAGCATATTTGATAGGCACGTTACGGTAACCTTACTCTTAATTTTTCCAGTAGTCTCAGTTTAGTGGGTGCTGGCACGCATAAGATACATTGGTATCCTGATACCTATCGTGCATACATAGTTTGAATAAGTCATCAGGACATTTTTAATTTATTTAAGAGTAGCAAATGGGTAAGCCATTCGCCTGGTGTTAATGATCATCGCAACCTACGACAACTGCAATCAACCTTAAATTAGACTATTGTTCGTTTCGCGATCGGTCTCAGCTACGTTGCTGTTCTTAAGGACTAAGTTGGTCGCCTTATTTATCCAAAGCATGCCGGCACTCGCACCCTTCAAACTGAAACACATCTGCGCAGCTGTTATCGCTATTTTTTTTAAATTTAAGACGCTGTTTCAGTTCGAGATTAAGTACGATTATCACGGGCTGTAGTGAATTATAAATTAACGCGGAAAATGAATTTGATTTAGAAGCTAATAAATCACTATCAATAATATATGTAATTTAAAAGAAATGTACTTGTCTCTAGTACAACCAAGCAAATGATTAAAGTCTGGTAACATCAGCTGATTGAGAACATATTTTATTGAAATCAAAGTTTTTTCATATTCATTATTATATTATTAATTTTCGTTTATTAAGGATGTCACATTACTCTGAGTGTTACTTTCTACTAATGAAATACTTTTTCAGTAATTTTACCTAACGTAAACACGTTTTTCATTTCTTATTAATACCTGTTACTAATATAAACAAAGATTACTTACAAGCTCCGACAGCCCTACAATAGTTATTCTTGACGCCCGTCGGGTCAAACATTCTAATGTATGACGCAATGCTCCCAACTGGATTTGCACTCGTCTTACTGACACTGTGCCTCAAATTAATCGCCATTCACAATGCCTAAACTTTTTCTATTTTAAAAGTAAATTGTTACTTACTTCTCTCCATGTTTAACTCCATATGTCAGATTAAACTGATTTAACGATATAATATTTATACGAATACGTACGAATATTTTTACGATTGCCCACAAAAAGAATATATTGTTTTCAGGTTTCATATACATATGGGTTTTTTTATTCCGCCCTAACTGGTAATTCCTGAACGGATTTGAATGTACAAGGCATCGTTAAAATCCTTATATCATCCAGGCGAGACACTGGCTATAAATTAAAAGAAAAAAATATTGTGGCAGCAGTATGACTCCATTTTCAAATGTAAAAAAAAAACAATAATTTTTGTTCGGATTTTGACTTGGCAATCATATTCTTTTTTTAATTTTTTTAAATGTTTTTTTTATGATTTCGTAATGATATTATGTAAATCTAAGAAAATTTTCCATTGCGCATTCGCAGTTAATAATGAAACGTCTACGAATATTTATGATAAGTCCTAGATATATGTTTACGATCGATTTTTTTTCTATGTACCTATCCATATTGTAAACTCTTCCATTATGCATTTAATTCTAACGAACTGTCTACAGAAAAGTAAAATTATCGCATAAGCATTTCAAATAGAAGTCCATCATCGCAACATAACGATACCATCCTAGTTACTCGGTAATAAAGAAACGTCGGATGTGCTACAAATACTACAAAGCTAAAGTGATCGAAGGAAGTACGTACTCGTACCACGCGTACTTGCGACATCGAGCGGTGAGCAGACTGCTTGGCGCGCCACTTTTTAAAAATAAACCTATGTATGTGTATGTATAATTCTTTTTAAAAGTCGGATGACAGAGTGGGCGGCTGCTCAGGCGGAAACTGTTGACTTTCTTTTTTTATGGCTTTCGAGAATGCAATAAATTTGATGAATGTACTTGTCACACATCTAAAATCCACTATACGCGGATTGAATAGCATTTCACCAAAGACTGTTATTATTCATCAAAATAATTAAAAACGTGCTAGATTTTTGTACAACGTTAATATCAGATTTTAACCTTTCATAGAATTTTTTAAATCATTCGTTATTTTATAATAAATGTGTTACTTTTGTACAACATGTAATAGGTTTGTTATCCGCTTATTTTAAGGGTAGGATATATAATAGCATTTTTAAATTCTTCAATAATAAAATACGCTCTATATAAAATAAATATAAAATAATCAAATTTAAAAAAATTGTTTATTATATTACCATACATGTGCTTATTAGAATATTTTAGACGGTGAGTCATATTTGATTCATTACGAATTACGCAATATCCAATACCAGTTTAACGAAATAGCCATCGGCAATAATAATAATTATGTATATGTATACAGAGTGAGTCACTTCCTTAGAATTATAATTAATATCTACACTACATACCATGTTATAAAAAGAACCGGACTGAAAGGAATAACTTTTATTTTACATTGTTCACAAAGAATACATATAACGATTTCATTTAAAATGAATACGAAATATGAGATTTAATAACGATTCCATTTAAAATGAATACAAAAGATGAGATTATGTAACATATTTGGAATAAAAACGCGGTTACAATGAATTATGTTGTATATCAGACTGGTTGATTTTCTTGTTAGATTTTCTCTGCCTTGAAGTGATGCCTGCTTGGAGGTGGTATTGGCGATACATGTACTCCTTAGTCATAGCTTGGGCAGAGAACATGGCTCTGCTGCGTTGGAGCACATCGCATTTTGGCCCCCAATATGGATCAAGCCTTAATACCTTCAAAAATCTCTTTCTACATAAGGCCACAACCAGCTTACCAATACACAACATAACAATGGTACCACACATTAACGATACTATATACCAACCTAACACATCAGCCAACGCGGCATCGCTTCTTGGATGCGATTTGTTATTGTATATTATTTCGCTACAAAATGCGTATACCAAAAAAACGCTGGCCAAAGACCATGCGGTCCGCATATAAAACGAGGGCTGTATTCCCAACATAAAATGGACATCTTCCGCAAATTTGAATATACCATAAGAAATTATGAATACAACGCATTCGATTAGCGCAATGAAAGTAGACACTATAACTATATAACGTCTAAATATCAAAGCAAATAATATACCAATATTACTTAGCAACGGAATGGTCAGCGTGAAAAGAAAAATAACCGCGACCAGACAAGTTAGACCCGGATTGTCGGCAATTTTTTTACATCTTATAAAAACCGTTTCCAACAGATTATGAAATAACAATACGTCTGTGCAAAGTCCTAATACGACATAGCAACTGTAGATGAGGAGAAGCCAACAAAGTCTGTATTCGTACTGAGATAGTAGTCTTGGGATTTTCTCAAATGCCAACGACATCTGCGATTTAATAATGGACCCTGTCGAAACATCGTACTGGTATGCATACGGACAAGTCATCATTGCTGTGGTGCAAATAACAATCATGCTGTAAACGGCACTAATTGACACACTTATGACACTGTTGAAGAAGCAGTTCGAGCGAAAACAGGTGCTCGAGGCAAAATTTAATGTAACCCCCGACCCTACGCCCAAGTTGTAAACTACTTGTTGGATAATATTTGCCAAACGAAATTTATGAACAAAATCAATGAACCGCAAATCTAAGGCCTCCTCAAACTTAACTACGAGCCCCTTCTGAAGCATCGATCCCATCATAAGCAGCATGAAACATAAAATGGGATATATTGGGAAGTAGCTTATAATCCACTTTACAGATTTCTTTCTTTTGAAACAACTCAGGTATAAAAAGATGCACACTAGTCCAGATGCCAGGCATACTCGCCAAGCAACGTAAAAGTTATGATTTTTATTCACTCTCAGTACATGGTTTCTCCAATACTGGTATTCTGGAAACGTTGTGTGAACATTATCACAGTAGTTGGCCGGGTGTCTGTGTCGTAGGCAATCTTCGTTGACCGTGTAATTATTGACCAGAATGTCACAATCTCTTGTGCTCCAATAGCCGCATTGATAATAAGGAATTGGGTTTTCAAAACTTATGAGAAAATAATGGACAGCAAATGAGACGAAAATATGATTATAGACTAATATTATAACTTGCCATACAATTTGCACGTAGCCTGTGTATGACAGGCACGGACGAATTTTCCATACACCCACACAATCTCGTCCAGTGAATTGGCCAATTATTAACTCCATGTACATTAGTGGTATTCCGAGGAATATGTAAAACAAGAAGAATAATATCATAGACCCGATCACACCGTAAGACAAAGCGATAGTCGGAATGTTGTTGATACTACATATTCCTAATGATTGACTAATTAGAAACATTAATTGAAATTGTCTGTCGCTGGGACCCATATTTGACCGCCAATCAAACTTTTGACATACTTGTCATAGCCCTCTAGATTCATCAAAGGTGCTCGGGCACATTTCTACTGTCTATGATTTTTTTATTTCTCACTTTGCATTTTCTCAATCCTACATAGTCAGTCAGTGGTTTTCTTTGATTATTTTAGTAATACTGCACACTGACACTGCTGTATCTATGATATTGTTAAATCTAAAGCGCATCAATGCATGAAAACATTATTTACATGAACAGAAGATACGGCTATTCGGTGTGGAGGCGTAGTTAAGTCGCATTATCTATCACTTGTTATTTTTCAACATCGTGGCTTAGTTGGCAGTTATTCTGTCGAACCGTAGCTCTCGGATTATATTCCCGATCGATATAGACATATAAATGATTGTATTTTTTTTTCAATGATATAAATGTAGCAAACGGGCATGCCATTCAACAAGTGTTAAGTAATCGTTACAACCCATGACAACTGTAACCAACCTCGAATTGTATTATTGTTCATTTCAAGATCAGTCACAGCTGCGATGCTACCCCTGACTAAATTGGTCGCCTAATCTGTCCAAAACGTGCCGGCACCCTCATCCTTCAAACTGAAACTCAACTCGCAAGAGTTGCTAAAGCAACCAGCACCAAGTGTGGTTGTACTGGCTTGCACTTAATATTATAAAAAGATGCCCACTGTACATATCAAGATTCTTAAGGGGTAAGCATAAGTAAACTCCAGGGGCGTGTCTGAACTGACAAGGGCCATTTCTTTAAAGAAAAGTAAGCAACGATAATACATTCAGGTGTCCGGTGTGAGCAGATAATGAAATTGCAGTTGATAAGCGGAGCGCAATTTCACTTTGTACATTCCAATTTCTGATACAAGACCGGACTTGCTGTGCTGGAAGGTTATGTTTTCGCGGGGCTTTCTTGATCCATGCTCTTGAAGTCCATTATACATAAGTACAACTGAACAGTATACGTGAAACTGACGCAGTAATATATTGTGAATATAATTTGTATACATGAAAAATGGACTTGTGTTTATAGGTAGGTAGCTCGACCGTGTCAGTTCCAACCGCCGCATATATTCTTGCTGTAAAGGTCGTTACACGCTGAATACATGAGGCGACCAATTGAATCCTTAGGAGTAGCAACGCAGCTATGACCGAACAGAACAGTGGTTCAATTTTAGATTGGTTACAGTTGTCATGAGTTGCAATGATCATTTAACACCAGGTGAACTGCATGTCCTATTTGTTACTGTTAAATGTTGTATAAACTTGGAAACCGTTTATCCGATCGCCGAGAAAGTTGGCACATATACGACGTATCTAGTTCTTCAGTGAGAGGATTTGTAAGGTTTCTGCTTTATTGTAACTAGCCACTAGACGGCGGTTCAACACATCAACGACACCTGCCGTGTAACAAAAAATGTTCAATGTACACTACCAACACGATACAACCCAGTTTCTATGGCAATTAATCGGTTTGGAATGTTAATAATTTTTTATAGATAGCTCGTGTAAACTATTTCAAAACTCAAAGGAAATGCAGAACATAACTTACACTTCAAAATGGCGAACCGCACGTTATCGGTAAAAAAATATGCATCTTTTATTTACTCAAACATATTATCTCTTACTACTATCTAATCAATATTTCTGCAACGTACCTAGAGATAAAGTAAAAAAATAAACTATTTCGCCAACCCCGCCTTTGTTTGCTGACCCAAATTCGACTTTCTTCAATTATTTTTCAACTGGCCCACATGCTAAAGTAACATATTTTGCCACTTTGAGTTAATGAAGCCGCTATTTAGATAGGTAATAATATATTTCAGATACGTTTTTAAGTTACGTTTTCAGATACGTTTTTATGCATTATAATTAAATGCGATTAATAATTTTATATCAAAATGGGCTTCGGCATATATTACATGGGTTAATTAGAGATTCCGCAATAGTTAAAAATTGTCATACATATGTAATTTTGCGCAACTCATTTTCATACCAGAGGTATTTGTGTTTAATACACAGACAGGACGTTTGCCGGGTCTCGTTTTTTATTAATATATAAATAAACTATACACTAATTGGGTCAAGTACAGATGTGAGATTATTTATCAAGTCGAGCATTATACATAAAAAACTACTTACAAACATAAGACTATTCACCTAAAATAACGCATAAATTTCACTTCATCGATACCAACAAAATCTTGCGCTTTAATGTTTGTACCTAAACCTTTGCCGATGAGTAGGTAGGTGATATTTTACTACGCGCCTAAGTGCTGTTAGTGAATGCAGTGGTTATCAATTTTTATCAAGAACGCGAGTACGACGCCGCGGCTCATTAGATTACAACAGTTATAGGTATGAATAAATCGTCGTGCCTACAGGTTAAATTTTTTAACTTTTTTTTCAAACAAGTGCAGCATTTAATAAAACAAATAGTAATCGAAGGATCTGGACTATCTATAGCTACATAGACTCAATACACTTGTTTTAAGGATGTATACTTAATTATTACGATTGTAGCTATGGACAAATCAAAATATATAATCTTCTTGAGGTGTAAATACAATTTTAAGAAAATTTCAAATATATTTTCCATAAAAAACTTGATACCAACAATCGTGTTTGCTTTCTTAAAAAAAATGAAAATCTAATATACGCACATGGAAATAAATATACACGAACTAGACACACTCCACAACGCTAGCATCAGCAATAGCTAGGATACATAAACCTTTTGAGAGACATTGGTTCCCTCAGTGTGTTCTACCGAAGTTACTATGGTATGCCACGGACATGCAAGGTGTGGAATGAACTTCCATGGTATTCTCGATGCTCACTTTTAAAGCTGACAACGCGTCGGTTACGTTGGTCCGATCCCTAACTGAACAATGGTCCAATTTGAGGTTGGTTATTTTTGTCATGGGCATGATCACCCACCAGGAATATTGCATGCCCATTTGTTACTCTTAGATCAATAAAAAACCTAGCTTTAAGTACATAACGGACTGAAAATCATTAACAATTCCTACCCAGTTTTAACGGCTTGTTCATCAAAATGTACATTAATTTATTATTATATGTTTTTATGACTTTATTCTCATTATAATGCTCGACGACAGAAATTTATGAAAAATACAGATAAATATAATATATTTTAAAAAATCATAAATAATAAAATATCTTTTAGTTGTAAAACTATGGGGCGAAAATCGGTTTTGTTAATATTTTTACGTATATCTAAAAAATCTGCAATGTCACACAATACGTTTGTGTTACAAGTATAAACAGATAAAATAACGGTCACTCACGGCTGGTAATCAGACAAAATCAATAGCGGCTGGTCGCAGTCCGAACCGGGATATTTGTACAAGGTATTTCGGATAATCGTCATACAACTCTTACTAAATGCAATTGAAATATATCATTCAATATAAACTGTTTCCATAGACGTATTAGTAAATATTGGTAGAGTCATTGTAAAGAATTTTGTAGGTAACTTACTAGTGACCTTTAATTATATTTATATTTTCGAAAAGACAGCAAACAGACTCAATGGTATGAGGTCTTCGTCTTCCATGCACGACCAGTGGTCATGTGGCGTCCTGCGACGCCTCTCCTGAGTAATCCTGAGTTGATCTCCTCATAATTTTAAGCGCGCCGGCAATGACAACCGTCAGTCTGAACGACAATTCACACTAGTTGGTCCACAAAAGGCATAGCTGTGGCGAAGTACCCAGTCGCACATGGATAGCTTCTGCCACCACTAATTTTAAAAAATCTAAATGAAAACTAATGGAACCAATAAACCATTAAAAACGCTTGTAGGGTTAAGTTTCCACACTGTCAAATGGGCATTAATATGTTATGCGTAAAACTACAATCTTTTTAAATAGATATGTCAGCGATTTCTTGTAAAGAAAGCAGTATAGCGATTGTATTAGTACTGCACACGTTTAGCATTCCACATAGAGCGAAGGCAGGTAGCGAGCAATGCAGTCTTCGAAAGATAAGTCAAGATAAGCTGACTCGCTTCGCCAACCTACTTAGCTTGCATTGCAAGAGGAGATTTAATAAGCCAGAATGGCAAATCTACTTATAATACGCCCGATAATGATAATCGCCTATATTTTGTATCGTCACATCATCCCACAACAATGGTTAAATACAAATCTATCTATAATGTATTTTCCCTCGATAAAGGGAACATAGAAGCTAATGTAGTATGCTTACACAGTTTCCTCTGAAATTCTTTATTTAAAATTTACTTATTTCTTTTGTTATTATTAGAAAGCAACTGGCTTTCATGGCCTGGCCGTAGGTATCCATTCTAGCCTGAAGACTTAAAGCAACCTCTAATCGGACTATCGCGCTATACGACGTCGCTCCTGAGGACTAAGAGGGCAACATGAACATGGCAACATTCGTCAACCAAAGTAGTTGCGAACCGTTGACAGGTACCCACCGAAATTTGAATAATTTTGGATGCGCAGGTGTTGTTTACGTTAGAATGGAAGAAATCGAGTACCGTGCAGTATCTTATATTTTTGTGAGATAGGAAACTATGTATACAACCTTCGTACGTAAGTTTTCTCGTAACAACCTACGCGTGACGGCACCAACTCCTTTAAAACTGAAACCTAACTCGCATAATTTGTTTGACGGTAGAATACCCTGTGTGGTATCACCAACGGTCTCGAAGATAACTCTAAATATTAAATTAATGGAACGGTTCATTGTGTTTAAGTATCCAGACCGATTAGGGCACGCAATATGTTTCGCAATAAATCAAACTTTAAAACATAGTATTTCTATCACTGATTTGATAGAGTTTGCATTGAATGCAAAATAAAGTGACTAATTAGATTGTTCATGTAGCTACGTTTTAATACTCTTCGTTTTCAATGACCACTGCGTTACTATGTGTTGTTAATTATATCTGTTGTCACGCAACCCGTTCAACAAAAAGCTCGCACGGCTGAGGTATGCAGATTTGGCCACCGGTATGCACGACTGCGATAGCTTTAATGACACCTAAACAAGACTACTAGCAAAGGTTTAAGCTAACTCGCATTTTTGCTACGTGCTTACAGTTTTTGCTTATAACATAATTCCTTTTAAAAATGAAAGGATTCATCGTTCACTGATTACAATTATACTTGTTATTTTAATTGGGACTCTAATGTGTACAATGAAAGCTCCCAGCTGTACAAACATTTTATGTAACTGTACAATTAGATAACATAATATAACGCAAATGAATAGCAACAATGAAGTGAAATACCGACAGCCACTGAGCGGAATATTGAAATCGTGACTCAGAGTAGACGTGTCTAAAATAAACT
>DWHE01000442.1:0-10408 GCA_018247495.1 Satarupa nymphalis | reverse complement strand
CTCTACGGGATGTTACGTTAATCGGTGTACTACCCGAGGATGGTATAGTCAGTATAAGTACGATGAGACAGACTGACGTGCGAGTAGCTGGATAACTACAAAACAACGAGCGATGACGGAATCACAACAGAGCTGTTGAAGGCTGGCGGCAAACCTGTACTAGTAGCGATCCAGAAGTTGTTTGATTGTATCATCTATCATCAGTAGACAAGGTAGTTAATTACAACTTCGAGAAGGTCACTCCAAGAATTCGACTTGTTTGAGCTGCGTTCGGAAAACCAATATTTTTTAATTCCAAATATGTCGGTGCCTAAAATCGAAAGTGTTCGAGGCGTTCGCGTTGCTGGTAATGTTTTACGGAGCCGAGTCAAAGGTTATTACTGTGGGCCTCGTGCGGAAGAGAAAAAAAAATGGTGTTTCGTTACACAATAAAATTCCTAATGAAAGAATTCGTAGACGAACAACATTTTCTAAGAAAATAAGATATAACTTACACGTGAATATTTGCCTCAAATTGACAAGTTCAATTAATTTGATCATATTAATTGTCTACTGCGCTGATATATTTGAGAGATTATACGGCTCCGCGTGCGGCTCACTATCACTACATAGTAGGTACATAGTACTACATAGTTCGCTCTCGTGAACACGATTGCCGCACACACGCCTGGGGTGTAACAAGAAATATCTACATTATTGGTGCGAGCACAATACTTCAGCCGTGTGGCAAAAATATATTTTATTTCTAAAGTGAATTCGAAAAATGTTGAATAATTAATGGATAGGACATGCATATAAGTAGTAGTAATCCATTTGGTTTCATCTAGCTAAGTTTTACCGATTCGCTAGAGCAATGAGATCTTCATAGGGCCATGGTTCCATCTAGGACGGCATGTTCTACCGATTTTACAATGGCGAGTACTTCGATGGGACAGATGGCGGTCATCCACTATCCGCTTTGCATGTTAGTTTCTGCTACGAACATGCAAGATTTGGAATGATCTTCCGAAAATAGTGTTCCAAAAAAGGCATAAAAAGTGCTCTCCTACATAGTTCTACATCGGTGACTCCCGCCGGTGACAGGGACCACTTTCTATCAGGTGGCCTGGATGTCTATTTAGTGTGCGTTCTTCTAAAAAAAAATGTGTATCTATTAAAATATGCTCTCTAAAGAATAAACAAAATTCTATGCATAATTACTATTGAGGTGCGGCGTTAAAACAACACAAACCTTTGTATTTCCCCACCCTGGTGCACGACATCAACGCATGTGGTTAGTCGCAATTTTGTTTACATTTAATTTTTACCCGCCGTATATGTATGAAACGAGTAAGAAACGAGTACACGTTGCGTAATTATACATCAGTGTTTGTGGCAGCCAAAGGATTAACAGAATAGTTTCTGTCAATATTATTATGAATCAATGAAAAATGATGTCACTGTTCAAGCAGATAGTAGTGTAGGTAGCAGGTAGGTACCTGTGTTCCTAACGTAAAACTATTCTAAATTGTTGTTAATCAAAAAGAAATTTAAATTATATTAAATACCGAATGCGACCCCCTCTTGCGGGAATGATAGCTGTCGTGGTAAGGAGTGCGGTGCACTGACATTATTCGTCTCTTCAAAACATCCCAACGATATTCTCTATCGGATTGACGTCTGGACTTCGAGCCGATCAGTCTAAACGATGAGACTCGATCTCTTGCATACATGCTTCCACATTTTTCTTATATGAGTAGCACAAAGATATGCAGTTTGCCTGGGGTTAAGTGGTCGCTGTGGTCCACGACATCGAGCCTCGTGTTGGAGTGTTGTCTGGTTTGGGGCCGGTCGCAGCTACGACCGAGCACTAACTCGGGCTCCGAAGAATCTCAACTTAACAGGTTTTAATTTAATATTCGATGAATTTCCTTCGGTTTCCAAGTGTACCAAAAATATACATATCTGTCCTCAAATGCGAGGATTTTATATACTATCTAATCAGTTTTGCTATGCGTATACCTACCTACTGATTGTTAAATAAAAATGCGAACACGGTTTCATTTATGTCCAGAGTATACGTAATCCTTCCTCTTATCTGATAACTGTTAGCTCCCATCGGTCATTAGCTCGTTAACATTTAAGTGTAGTGGTATAAGTAAGTATATTTTATTTCGAGTCAATATTATAGCGACTGATGACCTATTTCCTCTGACATGGATAATTTTATTAAAGTATGAAAAAATAAGCGGAATGCATTCCTGACGCATCGAGGTCGCGGCCTGGGTTGTAATGTATGCATGTTGAAATTCACTGCAGCTGTGCATCGTCTCTTCGGTACCTAACTGGCGTGGCAGTCAGTAGTCAGTTTATTGATAATTTCAAGGCGTTAGGAGAGTTCAAATGGGCGACGGTGGTACAATTCATTTTTTCGCTACGTAAATGCGCGGCCAGAATCACAGGATATTCCGAAGTAGTATTGTCCTTAACAGATTTAAACGCTTTTCACAACAACACACGACGCATGTGCCCGGTACGGCGAATCGATCCGGTGATTAACGTCTATCCAACAAACACCGTTTAAAAATCCACTTGTATTATTTAGAAGGACAAAACTTAATTTATTTATGATTAAATTTATTTTGAAGAACGTACACCTACTACTACATGCTACTAAATAAAAGCAGGGTTTAGGGAGCTCGTATAAAATAATGCTCAGAAAAATAAGAACATTACGCTACTTGTGCGAGGATCTCTAAAATGTCTTTATCAATATTAAACCTGTACAAAACAATTAATTACTATTATCATTACAATGGTTCGTCGCTCAGTCGGAATAAATATTATCAGGGATTTTAATATCGTGTAAAGATGTGCGGCACGGCGTGCGGTGTAGCCACCCTGGTGGCGGGGGCCGGCCTGGTGGTCGCCATCTCCATCGTCACTTACATCGTCGTTCCCGACATAATACACGACAGAGTAATCGAGGTAAGGAAGTTTCTTGTATCACGTGGACGGTGCGGCGGCCGCTCGGCGAGTCACGCGACCACGAGGCGGCCGATTAATTTACATCGAGGATGCTGTTTGAGTCTTCGGAGGACTATGTTTCATTCTCATATCATACATCATTGGCCATGATAGATATTTTTCAACGGTCGTTGATCGGAAAACATAACTTTTTTCTCTATGAAACTGTAGTAACAAAAAATAATATGACGTACATATCAATTTAAACACTAATATTTATTGTTTCATTTAATAATGAAAACTAACATCTGTAAAAATAATTTTCTTTATTTACTTAAATGTGTATTCTTATTTTGCACTCTGTTCTTCGATTTCTTATGATGTGATTTACTTATTTATTGAACGTTTTAATTGCTCTATGTTTTTGCTTTTTATGCGTGTATTTTATCAATTACACCGAAATATATTCTCAATGCGGTATCTTGCAGGTCTGTCGGAAGAAAATGCTACGGGTATTAAGAGGTATCCGTGTGAGAGTAGCCGCTCCACCTTAAGTGCAATCCGGCCGCCGTAATTGACTTAAAAATGGACCATTATCTTATGCGATTATAGAACTTTCATAACTAAATTGTTTTGTGAAGCGAGCCTTAAAATATCCTGCATTTAGTAGTAACATATCATGTTTGATACAAAATATCTACATGGCACGTGGACTATGTGTATTTGTAAAGTGCAATTCTGTATACCTACTGCTTTCTTGAACTTCTGACGGACGAGACCTTCCCTCGTCACCCCGGCGGGAAGCCATTGTAAGCATTTTAGGAAGTCATCGTGCTCGACTTGGAATGCGGTTAACGTAGTGTATAGTGATCGTCGTGGACCATGTCACCTTTCACCACATGTCACTTGGACCATTTTCCCGTTAAGAAATAAATTAGAACGCTACGATTTATCATTGACACCTTTCGCACCGAAGAACAGTGTCCCGGGGCCGCCCGCCCGCCCGGCCACGCATGCCTAATATTTACATTTTACAATCAAGTCTGTTAATAGAATTGTGAAATTGACAAAATGGAAAAACACATTATAGAATGTTACTATTTAAATTATTAAAAAGTTACCACGGGTAACAATAAAAGAAAATATAAATTAACAGTTTCGTTTTATTCGTTAAATTAATTTTTCATTGTTTTAAGAGCTGCAAACGGGTGTTCAGTTACCTGGTGTTAAGTGATCACTGCAGTTCATGACAACCGTCATCAACCTCAATGTGGAGCATTGAACAGTTCGCGGTCGGTCACAGATGCGTTGCTACTCCTGAGCACTAAGTTTGTCTACCTAGTTTGTCCAAAGCGTGCCGGCACCCACAACCTTCAAAGTCAAGCATAAGTTGTAAGAGTGGTGGTACTGACCCGGTCGAACTTGGATAGGTTCTACCACCTCTAACATAAGACTTAACAAGACGTTGAAAGCCATCACATACCTTTTATACAACTTAACATCGCATCACTTCTGTTAGGAAGAATGTCACGTATCGTCCGCAATGTAACAATATCTGACGGAGATAATAAAACAAAACAAATAAAAACTTTAATTAATTCTACTCGTATTTATTTTATTAATTGATACGATACTTTAATAAATATTCAATGATGCTCAGGAGATGACGTTGATCAACGATACGATCCAGCTGGAGAGGTTTAAGAAGGTGCCGTTCCCTTTGAACTTCACGATCCACTTCTTCAACATCACCAACGTGGACGACGTGCTGGCCGGGGGCGTGCCGATCGTCAACGAAGTCGGCCCCTACACCTACAAGTAAGCATTTAATTAATCGTTGCAGGGCTGTCAATAATTTGAACACATTTCATACAAGAAAAAACAAACAACAAGAATAGCGTGATCACAACGGTACAAGAGAACTGTAACTGTAACTGACACACTCATCCGATGTCATGGCCGGCCCGGCCTATAACCCTTAGACGCGCCACTTACAGATCCACTTACAGCCTTCTTAAAAGCCGAATTTCTAAAATATTTTTATCGGATTTAGTATGTCCTCTATTAGCATTATATTACAAATTTCAAGACGGTCAGTCGTGCGGTTTCCGAGTTGTAGACCCGGATACAATCGTAGACATAGGTATAGATACAGGTGTTGAACGGCGGCTAGCATCTTAACTCTCCCTCTGAATGTATTTTGTTTTTTAGTATCATAAACATCGAAAGCGATTTTGTTGAACGATATCGTATCTTAACGATTTTTAACATGTCCATTAATCCCTTTTAACCATGTAACAAAACTTAAGGTTGAATTTCACAATTCACAGATTGCAACAATCCAGAATAATAGAAGAGCTAGAAGGAGATAAAGTTAGGTACCGCCTCCTTGAGAACTTGGAGTTCGACCCGGTAGCGTCGCACCCCAACACCGAGGATGACATCGTCAGCATCACCAACGTAGTCTACCATGTAAGTGTCACTTCACTAATTTAGTCTGCGTAGTAAGTCTGTCTGTTGTCGACGTCGTTGTTGTTGTCTCGCTCGCGTTACAAGGAGCTACCTCGTGTACCCATAGTAACTTACTAATTCCATCGAACTTTTTTAACAGATTAGTTAAAATGTTTTTTTGATAGACATTTAATATATTCCTCATTTCAGGGCTGGGTTAAGCCGTCTCAGAGTAATAAGCCCGCATTTAAATGGAAATACACCCAATTGTGTTGCGAAGCGGGTCTCATGGGTTATTTCCGTCTGAAAGGTGTGCGCGCCGGCACGATTAGGACCTATGATTAGTCGCCTCTTAGCGACTTAGGATTACTGATAACAACTCGGCTGTAACTGACCCCGACCTGGATATTGTTCAACCTAGTCCAGGGTTGTCTTTAGTCCAATTTAAGGTTAGTTGTAATGAGCTGTAGTGATGACTTGACCACATGTGAACGACGTGTTTAGTTTTCTAAGTAAATAAAAGGTAGACAAAAACCTATTGAATGGCAGAATTGGAATCAGTTTCCGTTACTGTACCTTTGTTGATGAAATCCTCTTGATGTAATTATTAAGTTTTATTGTTTCTCATTATGCAATGAGCATATGCACGTAGTATTTATATGCGCGGCCGTTAAACATCTAAGATGCTAGGAGCAGTACGAAAGCTCGGTACCGTTGCAATTGAAAAAATAAAATGTTACCATAGCAGATGTATCAGTATGAAGATTAAAAATGTGTAATTTTTAATGTGATTGTTTTTGGTTTGTGCACTGCTATAGTGAAATGTACCGGTTTCGTTCGACAAGGCACAGTGCGGCCTGAAGTGATCCCCCTCGGAGAGGGTTGCGCCAGTGTTCCTTCAGTGTTTGTGAGTAAAGCGAGCGCGAGCCACGATGCCCCACTGTATGTGTGTTCTCTTTAGATCTACGTTATGATCCTGTTTAAGCCACCACATACAGGGTCACTCACGACGTGATGCGACGATCTGATTATTTAATAAAATTTAAGTGTCAGGGATAGTATGTATTTATATCATGGCGACAAGTTAATACTTAAGATTTCACTAAATTGATTTAAAAAAACATTAATGTCAAAAAGTTTGTCTCATCGTCTAGGGCGCCAGGTCAAACGAATTATTGACCAAATGAATGATGAGTCGATTCTGAAAACTTTGTGTTTTGATTTAGTGCCACTTCCGAATAAAACTTACAAAGTATAAGTATCAAGGGAAGGTACACAATTTCATGTACAATATTGCTAAATATGTACGAGTAACTGCAAAACGAAGCTGTGTTTTAAAGTAAAGAAATCGCAGAACAGAGCGACCTCCGCGTGACCACACCGAGCAACGAACTCACCGGCCGCACACGGGCCCCGTTGCGGAAGGAGCTAGTAGTTTCTCCTAGGCTGGTTGAAATTTTGGCAAATCATCAAACTACTGTTAGTCGGCCTCGGCAAACGAAGAAGATTTTCTGAATTATGTTGCATATATCTTTCAGTGTGAGTTATCTTCTCCGATGATGACATGATTTATCGATAATAATATAATCGATTGCTTATAATAGGACCGTGATCCGGCTTCGCGTAGGTCAAGGTCGTTAAGGGTGACAGTGATCACTTAACATAGATTCGGGAACACGGTAATGTATTCGTGCGTAGATAGACAGTTACGTGATAATATAACTGTACACCCGTGCGTCCTATTACATCTATACCCTATACCCTGACTGCCGAATCAAAGGTCCCTTAAGGTTAGATCCATAGCGGAACACTAATTTGCCTAAAGGGTAAATGTTTATTCCTAATTAGGTGCTTTAAGTTTCAAAAGTTATAAGCGCTACAAGTTTTAAATGTGCAGTTGCTAGATATTTATAAAGGCAAGGGCATTCAAATCGCAAGTCGCGTACCGATAATATAATTGAAGCGGCGTTACGATCGTCTAGTATAAAAGTCCTCTATTCTCTTGGGTTTGGATGTCGTCAGTATTTCTTGGACTTCAATGGCGAACGTAATTGTTTTTAAAATAAATATTTGTAAAACCTAACGTTGACAGTAGTCGTGAATATTCGTTAGAAATTCATCATTGAACAAATAGAACTTGCAACATTGTAAGGCCGGCGTTCCCTCGAAACAATAGTCGTGCTCATTGTCGCTCTGTTCCTAGAACTCTCCCAGTGCTCGAGCATTACGTCTCGTCCCGCTGCCTGCCTCTGACCCAATTAAAGAGAAATATTATCCCGTTATACGCACTAGCTGGATATGCAGGTCAGGTCTGGTTGAAGCAGTTTTCTCGATACAGATGACGTCATACTTTGCACCCGTTTCACTATAGCTCGTTATTCTTCAGTTTATTCTCGTGCTATCTTGTTCTTTGTGATAATATTGTTTGAGAAAATAAAACAAAACTTACTCGATGAAGAGTTGTTGTAGAGCGACAAATGTTTTTTAACGTATTACGTTCTTTAAAACTCTGGGGAATTTAGTTCCAAACAATAAATTGGGTCAATTGTGCTTAAAAATTCACAACACATCGATTTGTCATGGATGTTCGTTTCAATATCTCCTATTATATCTTTCTTATAGCTGGTATGTGCAATTTTCATTTCAAAATTCAATTAAATAATGAAATTGTGTTTTGTAATTCTTTATTTAAGTACTGAAAAAACTACTCGTTTAAAATTTATAGCATTCATTTCGTTGTTTTTCGTAATATTTTTTACGGTTCGTTCGATACGACGTTTATTTATTTATTAGGTAATCCAACAGCGTTACAAATGTTTTTATGAATATACAACATTAAATTTACTTAATGCCAAAATATTAATTCTTGGTGTGTAAGATATCTGTAAAAACATTTTTGGCCGTCTCAAAAGTATCCATTAAAATGCCTGCAGAGTGCTGGCCGTGGAGCTGCGACAGCCACGGTCTTTAATGTGTTTTACAAGGGTGCACTTAATTACTTTACTACTACCGTACTATCACTCTGCGCTGAACTAAACAGGAAATGCAATTATGAAGTGCCTACAGGAACCT
The DNA here is from genome assembly GCA_018247495.1 of Satarupa nymphalis. Classification (NCBI taxonomy): domain Eukaryota; kingdom Metazoa; phylum Arthropoda; class Insecta; order Lepidoptera; family Hesperiidae; genus Satarupa; species Satarupa nymphalis. Next base: position 1,939 of record DWHE01000442.1, on the reverse strand, counting down.
ACTTCCACTATTACGATACTAACCGAATTTTGTTCAGAGCGCGCCTACATAGAACTACATTACAGGCTCCTAAAATGTAATTAAATATCCCACAGCCATCGTTGTTTCAATATAAATTATGTTATACCAGATTTCGCCCGCGTTTTTTTTGTGTCGAATTTTGTATTGAATATTTGTTTTATACTCGCTGACATCAATTTAACCATTTTTGAAAACTTTATCTGTCTGGCTGTATGTCTCGCTATAACTGAAGAACATCTTGACCCATCTTGATGAAAATTGATATAATATAGGAAGAACACGTAATAGCGCAAATGATAGGCCATATACGAGTAGAATACATATGTATAATAATATTGGGATGTTTTTGTATTTCTTTGCTGTCAAAGTCATGTCTATCAACTTTTGTTTTATGCATTGCATAAACGTACGTGCCTGTGTGCGTGTGTGAATTGTGTGTGTTATTGTATTAGTGTAAGAGTAGCTAACGGACATGCAGGTCACCTCGAAACTGAAACACAACTTATAATTCTCGCTTCTACTAGGTTCTACTACTGCATCACGTCACGTGAGTGCAGCCCATTACAAGTATATTCAAATCGGATCATTTATAATATTAATAGAGATACTTAGTTACAGGTTTAATGTATAGCTTCGAGACTAATAGCGAAATAAGATCGGCCCTAATCAAATAGGCCTCGATTCAGCGTGTTCTCGTCAGGCGGAGTCAGGCGGCGTGACAGCACGCTCGGTTGTACTGTGTAAACGAGCCGACGTCGACGTACTCAAATATTAAATCCTCTTCAGCCTATAATGTTAGCATGGATAACTGGATAACATTAGCATGGATAACTGGATAACTGGATTACATGATGAAACAATATTTTCAGCTTTTGCTACATCGTTTTAATTCATTATTTTTTAATAAAAAAAACAATTTTAAAGAGTGATTATCGTAAATTCCAATGACGGTACTAGAACTGTAATTATGTCAGTCGCAAGCACTCGCGCACCTACCTTCTCAAACACGCATGCAAGATCAACAGTTTGGCAGACGATTCATTTGTGTAAACATGTACAAACTATAGGAGTACGTAGTTAAGTTGAGATGCATGTACACTTTGCTGTGTATAAGTTACTTATGATTAATTATTAATCTTCGAGATGCTCTCGACTCTTATAATCAAGTGCTTTGTATGTTCTTATTATTCAAGCGGGGATGGACATTTAACGTTGTCGATTTCATTGAGTAATTTAATCGAGGTACGCATATGGGTAATATACGAGTATGTCTATTTTGCCATACAAATATGTTGAGTCTGTCTGTTCATTCAATTCAATTTTCGTGATAAATATTCATGTGATAACTCGATGACATGAATTTTAACATTTTTTCTGTCTGTTATTTTCAAATTAGTATCTATGTAGTGAGAACACGTGATTAGTAGTAGGATAGTTTATATCTCAATTTATAGTCTCAATATTTTTTTATTGCAAATTATTTATGTAATGCAAATAAAATCGATTAGAATTTCAAAACCCCAGCGACTGTCGTTAGGTTATATAATTGTTACGTGAGGAGTAAGCTTGAATACTGTAGCACAGTGTGGTACCCGACCTATAAGGTGCACATGAATAGATTAGAAAAAGTTCGAAAGAAATTAGCTCGAAGCTTACAATATCGTTTTAAAAAATCTCAAATTGCTGATACATACAGTGAAAGAGTGAAATACTTTCATTTACAAGAGCTATCTTCTCGTCGCTCCATTGTAGACTTAGTATTTCTTCATAAATTAATGATAAAATAGATTGTCCGTCTCTTGTGTGCCAATTTACACTAAACGTTCTTGCATCAATACCACGGTATCCATGTAATTTGTTCGTTCCTGCCTTATGCAAAACAAATTTGGGTCGAGACTCTCCTGTAGTTCGCATATCT
>DWHE01000441.1:0-10413 GCA_018247495.1 Satarupa nymphalis | reverse complement strand
GGATTGATTGATTTTGGTATCGGTTGGAATTGAAATATGTCTCAAATAATGTACTAGACCATACGTTCTCTGTGTTAAGTGTCTACAATTACAAGTGACAACTGATCAATTTGCAATTTGATAATTTTAAAATTGCTCACACTTCTATTTCGAGGATTATATTTGTCGCTTCATACGTTTATTTATTTATGCTTCTTATACCTAAACTTAAAGTAAAGGAACAAAGGCGGACTTAATGCTTAAAGCATTATCTACCAGTCAACCTTTGGGGGTTGCGAAAACATTGAAAGCGGCAAGAAAGAGGAAGAAAAAAAAGGAAAAGTGAAAAAGGATGTATTAATTTATATACTCGAATACATAAACATACACATATATATATATATATATATATATATTGCACTTAGCCAATAAAAAGGCTAAGTAATTGTTGATTTGTCATTTGATTGTAAGTTTAAGAAATCAGTACAATCTATAGATTCATCAGTCTGCTTCATTGTTATAACTGCCTCGTAAAACCGCAACTTAAACCTTCGTGAAATGTTTTATAAAACCTTCTATCGTCAACAAAGTAAGTAAATATCTACAGGAGTTTTCGTCGTAATTACCCATTCGCTTTGTTTAAACGTCTCTACATCCAGGCATTTTAATAGTTCATTATGTGCTCCCTATTTACAAACTCGTTCAGCTTAAATCTGTATAAGCTTTACTGGGCAACTTTAACTAACGAACCCTGTCTTTGGTATTATTTTACGGCATGAACCAAGCAAAGTATTACGTAAGAGTGCTTTTTGAATTTAAATTATGCTCTGATATAGAACAAACGAACAAGACATATGGGACGACTGAATTAGTCATCAAGAGCAAAAACGATCTGACCACGTTTAAATAAGAAAATCGTATGGGAAAACTGTGAGATGAAGGCGAGTTGTCTGGTTTCCTTTACAATCACAGTTTGTGTATATTTTTTTATTTTATGGACCATTACTTACCATTATCAAGATTTATGAAGAAGATAATTATAAATAAAAGGATTTTTTCAACCGGCGCACGTAAACAGTCATTGGAAAATAAATTGTTAATAGTACTTGGATGTTTTGTTTAATGTTGTAATAGGGAGTGAACAGGTGACAATAATCTGTTGATACATGGCCACGGGCAATACGAGAGAAGTCGCCAACGCGTTCTGGCTTTATACTAGAACTCTTGAACGTGGCCAATAAATTGTTATATTGGTATTTAATAAATAAAAGTCTTGATTTACGAACTTTTAGGCACTTTTTCAGGGCTGCTGAGTCCTCAATAGAGGTTACCGAAATAACCGCGTGCACAACCAGAGGGCTGTAAAGTCGAATTTCAGGAATTATGTTCTTCCGGGAGGCATTTAATACCCTCTCCTTAAGCGGGCGAGATGAAAATATTCAGATCATCATGAAAAACGAGGCTGTAAAATTCTTTCCTTTCTACGGCGATCCATCTTACATCAACGTCCCATGGAACGATTGACGATCCAATAAACGAAATCATTTTCTGAATCTCTTCTTTGTTGATTCGTTTGAATAAACTTCCTTGATGAAACTTACTTGTTCTCTGAAGAATTGTTAAACGACAGGCGAACGATTTCCTTCCTAAAGAAATTACCACATTTTATTTCGTGTTTTATTTCGGACCAAAGCGCCACTGAAATCTGTTTTATTAATACAGCGGAAGACTTTGGATTTCCTTCGCAGTTATCTGTTAAACCTTGGTTGAATGATGTAGATGTCGGAATTAAATAATATTTTTTGTAGAATTATTTTGATTGAAGATGGTTCAAAACTACATGGGTTGGTTAGGCATATGTTATAGTTACTTCTTTGTTTTGCGCGTTCCATGTTAATTGTTAATTAATGAAAATTTTCTAAGACAGTTTATTAACAATTGTCACCAATCATGTCCCATTGTATTTCGACATAGTTTTCCTGGAATTATCTCAGTTTATGTTAATTTTACACGAGACTTTTTGGATTTTTGTATTCCATTCCCTCTTCTTATTTGCTTTGGTTTTTTTTTGTCTTTGTAAAACCATCTGAGACGTTTCTAACTAACCTGTAAAATTTTAAAAAGTTTTTTCCTCGTTTTTGGGCTTATTAACTTTTTAATATTCGATTTTATTAGGCAAGTATTACCAAGATAGGCATTCAACTAAGCCGGAATATGAAAAAATCAGATCATATTTTGCATAGTTATAGTGTTTCTATATTACAACGCTACTTGGGTACATGATGACATGAGTCTAGCGAAGGAAGTGAGGAGGACGCCAGTAATGACCAGGACGTCGGGCCATAACAGCTTCTGTCGCTCGGAAATAAGAAAAGTGGACGAGGATGTAAGATTATATTGTCGGAGGAGACATGTTGCATGTTATGTTAGGGAAATTGGAAGAAAGTCAGATATATCCTTCCTTGCTCTACCTAAGACTGGAACAAACTACGCCAAAACAATGATTAGTTTTAAAGGATATTTATGACAAAATACCCTCACATTAAAAAAAATGTGAACTTGTTTAACGTGCAGAGTATGACCGTGAACGTTTCTATCACTACTTAAATATGTACTTCAGTTATATGTATGGAGTAAGTTATTTGAATGAACGAAAGATTCGTTTGGTGTTTATTGTTGGTACCAACGAGGCCTGGACGTGACATCTATCTTCCTCTTCATAACGAATGCCTGTGAAAGAGACTTACGCAAGTTCCGACTCTTCAACTGTTCTGTTCTGTTCAACTTTACTTCACAAATAAAGTTAATAAACGTTTCAAGTTTAGGGGAAACGCCGTATCTGAGTGCTGACTTAGGATCTTCCTGGAATCAGTGTAAAGTTGATTGGATATTGTAGCTCGCGACAAGACGCCCGCGTCGAGCGTCGCGGGATAATTGCTGCGATCGGGTCGGAGCCGGCTCTATTGGCTGTGTGTTATTGTTAGACGGGATTTTATCAGAGATTAAGTAATCCATATATTCGTTATATACATCAGATAAACGAGGTAACGGGCCACCGGATGCGGTGGCGGCTTTCAACAAATATTTTATAATTTATTTACGGAATCAAGTTGGACAATTTTTTGTGGTACCTACTGATGTAAAAAAATGCAATCTACTTACTTGCTGTAAGTGAACATTTAAAGCTAAGAAACAGCTGTAACCTACATATAACTAGGCTATACGATGGGTTTCCAGAAACAGAATCTTTGATCTAAAAAATTTAAAATCACTGTTCGTTTATTGCCAACAAAAAAGATTTGAAAGATATAAAAGGGTTTCGTTAGCTTAGTTTTAGAAGTAGGTAAGTACTACTTAAATATGAAACTTTTTGCTTTTTCTCTAGGTATATGTAATGTTGTATGTTATTTGAGTCCTTAAATGATCTGATAAATTACTATCACTTTTATATAAAATACGCAAGCTTCTAAGCTTCAACTAACTTCACAGTAACCTACGCGTTAAAAAAACTAAATCGCTTCCCAATAACCGATTTATCTCCTCCGCTCGAGCGCGCGAAGATGTCACGGCCGCCATTTTGTAAATCATTTTCGCGTGCTTCACGTGGCCAGCGATGGCGCGCCAATAAATATTTTTTATCCATTATACGCGACACATTGTGTTTACAGCTCTGCGAACATAATTTTTTTTATGATTTGAGGTTTTTCGTATAATAGAATCGACCTTTCGTCCTAAAAATAGTGTATTAAAAGTTCTACGGTTCTGAGGAGATAGTATATAACTTGCATTTATTATGTAGGCTGACCATGAAGGTCGATTCATAAGTGTTACAGACACACGCGCACACACTTTACATTTTGTACATACGAGATTTTATTCAATTTAGGCCTCAGCAGTAGCATGTTTAACACTATGTGAATATATAGGTATTATAAGGATAGAATTATGTAAGAGTATAATTTGCCAACTTAAGCGTTTTGTTGATTGTTGTTAATAATATCTATTCACCTTAGAAACTACTTGTTAAAATCGTATAGTTAATTTCTGTAAATAAGTAGTAATCGTTAAATTTAATGATACTATTGTAACAGATATCCCTGGAGCGTATTTGGAATTTTCAATTCCGAACAGCAAAAGCTAATCTGTAGTCAAAACACATTTTGCTCATTGAAATCAATCTGATTTTAATTAGCTTACTTTCGTAATAATCGCGATCGCTTCACTGGCAAGCTGTGATTCATTCTTCCCTCCCCACTTCGTTCTTTAGACGGGCCTCGTTATATTTGTGTCCACTAATTTATTTCGCCGTTTCGTAATCTTACCAAAAGCCTTCCCGCAATCGCGAGGAGCGCAGGGAGCCGAGTCCACAAACTTTTATCCATTCAATTTTCCATTTTATTTGAACGAAGCCAACAATGTAAGTGGATGAAAAACCCGGGGACGGCCGGGGTACGTAATTCCGTGCAGTAAATAAAGGAGATTGCATTAAGACCGCGAGCCGGGGAGTGCGACAAGCAACGTTCCTTATTCGTGCTGTATGTGTTCATTTTTGAAAAGTTATAGAAACTTAGGTCGCAGTTTGTACAGCCTCCACCTAATTTTTCCGTGGAGTGCACTTGGAAATCAATGGATGTGTGTATTGTGATACACGAGGCGTTAGTTGGGTTTCGATAGTAACACATCTATGAAAAACACTTAACAGGATAGTCTGGTACAGTCCTGGGTGTTCACACCAGGTTTTCAACGGCTATTTGCAACGACGGCCGCTAGTTTTATACCAAGGAACGACAGGGCGGATAGTCCACAAATTTTGGCTTATTTATTACGTTCTCTACTGTTTTATATGGGATTGTATTTCGAGAATCAGTAATTAAGAAAACATTTTGCCATACTGTTGATAAGTCGGTGTGCAGATTCCGTTTGCATCCGATAATTTATTTGTTATCAGAACTAGCGAGGGAACTGTAGAATTTGCAGGTTTAACACTCTGCAGTTTATTCACGATCCCACCGCGCTCGGAATGCCATTAAACAAAGAGATACTTAGTCTCTGCTCATAGCATTTCAAAGTTTATGCATTCAGCGTCAAGAGCTCCAGAAATCTATTTATTTGTTTATGAAGATTGAACAGAATTATTACTTAATCAACAGGAATATCTACCTTCTCAAAAGACCTGTCTCACTCATTAAGGCGACGATGGCAATCAGCACCTCACTTGTTCCTTACGTTTTAGTTTATTTTGTTTATTCGTAGTCGGCTCGAAGGTTCCGTAACATTTTTTCCTTAAATTACTGTAATTTTTTGTCATAGTCGGTCTAAATTGTTAAAAATTATTTATTATCTTAAGCTTTTCCGTTTTGACTCATGATTTTTCCTGTTTCAATTTACATCCTTCTCGATATCGTTACGAAAAAATGTAGCCTATGTCACATGGACCGTAGTTACAAATTGATTGACATGTCATTTATCAAAAGAGGATGAGTGGTTTAGGCGCTACGTTAGAACAGTAAATACTAACATACCAATATAGTATGTAGATAATCTGGCAGTTGGCGACCTCTGCAGCCCATCACAATTGAAACAAACTTTACATTGGACCATTGTTTGAGGCCGGTAGCAGCTGCGTTGCTACTCCTGAGACCTCCTGAGAGTTTAAGCCTGTGTCGGTATATAGTTTAATGGCTGAAATAGACAAATAAGTGTTATTGTACTAGACGAATTGCACACAAGTTTTTCTATAAATTGTAACCTACATTACATTTCCTATTTTCGTGCGATTGACGACCGCTGATGCGCAGTTTAAGTAAACTTGAAAAACATAAGCTCATAAAAATACCTCAGCATTTCACACTAACACCACTCTCAAAAGTTTTCCCGTTGAATTGGTAATCGTATTTAGAAAGGATGAAATAACAGAAGTTGAATTTAGTAATAACATAACATTCATCGTTCTACTTCACACATTACAATACCATAATATTTCCCTCAGCAATGTTTGGTGGCGGAGGGCGCAAGCGGCGTTTGACCCTTTTTAATTTATGGATTCCATTTCGTCGTTCTGGAATATTAAGTGCCCTTTAATTAGCTGACACAATAATAAATGCTCTTACTGTGCCCATTGTCGCAAACAGCAAAATGTAAGCGGCTTACAAATTGAATTTTAAACATCTAATTATCGAAATAAGTACGCAAGTATATTGGTCAACAATGTAATAATGTAGCTAGGTATTGGGTGCGAATTATAAACCAACCATGCTCGGTAATCAGTTGACATAAGACATTATGTTCCAGAGATCCGTCATCGAGCGGGAAAGAAACAGACGTTTTAGCTATTACGGGTAATAGATACAGAATATCAAGAGTACCTACATTTGCATTTCAGGTCCTTTATAAATTTCGCCAGAATTTACCATTATAATTTACTATTGGTAGAACCTTTTTATTTGAATCCAAGAGTTCGCTTGAAGCAGGTGATCGAAAGATTTATACGCCAATGACGCGTTTCATAATTGGTTCTCACTTCTATTCAAATATTGAACATCAATCTTTACTTATTGCCTATAGAAAATAACTTTTGATTGACCGTGGAAGTTGATATTATATTCGAAGAGACACAAATAGAAGCGTCTCGTAGAGAGGGCATAACGAAGAGTAAATAAACGTTTGCTTGAGACAATACAAGAACAAATGTATCGAGGAGATTGTGGGCAAAGTAACTGTTACGATCACAGTACGGCAATGACATACAATAGGTACGGTGTGCTACGGTGTGCGTGTTAAGTTTGAGATTGGTCGAGTATAGACTACACGTTCAGTAATTATTCACTTGACGCCCGATACACGTCAAACATCGAAATTGAAAATTTAAAAACTCAAATTATTGTTAGTTTAAAAAAGCCAATGCGGTAAACACGTCTAGTAGAACAGAGAGATGTACATAGTATGCTCACTCACACGAAGAGGCAACGAAGTGTATAGTGTACGTGCCAAGTTCGGGTGTGACGACATAAGAGAGCGTCATGCCGTCTGCCGTCACTACAGCTGTAGCTTCAAGATAGTTCAAGTCAAAAAGTCCTTCTTTCTATCTTTCTCACCGATAGACTTGGTCAGCGTCTCTCTGTACACATTAAGTGTATTTTCTTAGTATGCCCTTGAACGTCTGAAATTTCGAATTCTGCAACATTTTACTACGGAATCGTGAAATAACTTGCCCTCTCTGGAGCTGTAGTGGACAATATTCGCGCCGGTTTAGCAAATTGCACCATTTGTATTGAAAATGGTTTAAAGATAGAACGTCGATAGAGCCGGAGTTATGGACCCAATTTTATTTTATCACATTTTATCTTCGGTGGCTTTGTCGGTGAATAACAAGCCCAGGTATTTTTTACTAAACATTCCCGTTGATATATAAGCTTTTGCTTTTTTTGGACGAGCAATAAAAATATTAAAGGTATGCCTTTTGTCGAGTGTTTTTCAGGATAACTGTATTTCAGGTGGGCGTAAACAGTGCAGACTACGAGATACACAGGAATATGTAAATTCATTGTTACTTGACAGTGGAGTGGTTAACTTATGTATAGAGTAGACGACGCCGAATAAGTCAATGCACGAAGTGACTGGAATTTGACAAAGCTTCGTGCTTGCAGATAACGTTTCACAGACTTCGATTACAAGATCTGAGAAGAGTAATTACTGGTTCGAACGTCAATTAAGCATGTGAATAAGGTGAGATGGTTTCAAGATACTTAAGGAAGACTCAAATTTCCACTCTGTCTCTGAAACATAACTACAATTTAGTACAAATAAGAAGATGAAAGCAGAGGAGGGCCAGACAATGTTCATTCAATTTTCCAATTTTAAAGTAGAATAAAATCCATCCGGCACATATGCGTTCGAGCACTAGCCTATTGCACAGATCAGGTAAGGACCGTTGGACACTGAGAGATCGGGGATCAGAAATGTGTGAGGGATATTTTATATTTGAAAATAATTTAAGTGCTAATAAAATAGTTTTTCGGAGGACTACAATTAAAAAAAAAACTGAACATTTAAGTCTGCCTACGGCAATCAACGATTCAGTAGCGTTGTGGAGATTCATGTCCCAGTGGCCGTTAAGAGCGCAAGTTATTTATTAGCAATAAATATACTTAAAAATGTACATTTATTATTTTGATTTAACATAAGTTTCATTTAATTTTTCCTTTTCTATCGATATTATTCTAAAATACATCTACTGGTGTGCAACCTACCTAACAACAAATAAAAACAAAACGCTTGGTGGTCCAGGAATTTTAAAATAGGAAGCGCAATGGCGAACTTACTCATCGGACTGCACGAAGTTAATTATTTCGACGTTCGAAAACTCAGTTGCTAAAAATACGAGAATAGCTGTCTTCAAATCACATTCTTTGTGCTATGAAAATAAAGTCGGTCTTGATTTCTACGTTTCTCCTAAGTCTAATTTGGAACAGATCGGAGCTGGAGTACATACCTTACAAACCAAAAAGAGATGAGGTAGAAATTTGTAGGTAGTTCATTCTAGACGTAGGCAACGTTCGTTACTAACTTTTTAACCTTAATCAGATTCGTTATTTATTGCGTTTATAGACTACTACTACCATCTCAATGTGTTGATGTGAGGTTTGATGAAAGTAATAAATCGTACGACGTTCGGCGATCAATAATATTGCAATTCGGTAATAAACGTTCTATTAACTATGTTTTTGCACACAGCCGGCAGCGGCCTGTTGGCGGTGTATTTTTTTGCCGAATTAAATAGTTTGGAAACTGCAAATTCAACGGCGCGTGTTGTGAAGTTGTTGTTGCATGCTCGCATATCACGCGTTGGTTTTTTTTTAATAGTTTCGAAGCCGTATTTTACTCTACACGCGCTGAACATTTTGCAGCCATTGTGCGCACATTGCGACACATCCGATGGCATTTGCGACAATGTGTGTTGCGACGATTAGTTTGATTTTGACAGTTAGATTCATTGAAATGAGACGAGTAAAAAGCCCTGTAGTTGTCCTACTAATAATTGAGCACTGCTGCTTTAATCTCAAAATGACCCAGTATTTCGTTTGAGATCGGTTACGGATTAATTCGTTACCCATGTCCTGAGCATGGCGGTACGTGCACTTTTCGAAAAAAAAATCACTCACAAAAGTTACGTTCCAAAATAATTAGGTATCGCGGTACTAATACAAGAATTCTTAATATCTCCTTAGGAGTACTTATCTGTGAAGGACCTTGAAATGGAATAGCTCATTTTAAGGCTGGTCACCGATATGGTCACTATTAGTCTGTTCGAACGGATTTTTTTTATCACGAATTTATAGTGCAGCACAGCGAAATTTAAAAATTAATAGCATTTCATAACATAAGGATAAAAAACAAATACAATCATAAAATCTAACTGCCCTAGCGATAAAAATGGACGCGATAATTATAATTAGTTATTACATCCCTGGACCTACATCCAGTTTTAATTACACCTTCGTGTAACATCAATTTTAACTGTGCTTCGTTGAATATTCAATTATTCAACAAAAACAGGGTTCCAATCTTCCATTCGTTCATTTACAGAAATTGTCCAAAAACTCCCATTACCGAGTTCTCTAACACTATTTGTCCAAACTCTCTTTCAACTATAATACGTTTTGGTTACGACCCGGCCCGCGGCGGTATCTTCCGCCTATTTTGTAGAACGTAAAATAAATCAGTTCGTATGAGGATGGATAATGGACGAGGGGCGTAGGAATATTTTGGCATTACGAATCTGTCGATGCAGTTTTTTTTATCGGAATGGAGTTTCTTATCGCGTAGTACAATGATAGGAGCAAGCAGCAAAAAACAGAATCTTTCGAAAAATATTATGTAGGTACTACGTACCTATACATCATATACAAGTACAGCGGTACAGCAGATATGTATATGAAAGAGAGCGATGAAAGGAGAACAAATATGATTAGATTTCATTATTATATTTATGGCTGTGATCATTATAACAGGCTAAATTGGACCATCGTCCATTTTGTGATCAGTCAAGCTGCGATGTTACTTCTTGGACTAAGTTAGTTATTACTTCATATACCTACGTCGTGCTAGCACCTACAGAAAAAACTCAAAAACAAAACTAACAGTAATATTCTGTTCTTTTCATTATACTTCTTCACAGGGTACCAATATGTAGTGTGCTGTATAATTTCTATCGAGACGCGACAAAATACTATGTTCCTCCTGGGGTCTATCTTTTTTATTCTTTTGTCGTAGTTTCGATTTGATTTTTGGTACGAGTATTTGACGGCGCAATGTTCGCTGTTCTATCCGTCGGACAGCGCGGTGATAGACAAGCTGTCATTGTGACGGAGCGTCGCACGGAACTTTCGCTCGGAGAGCCGTCAGCACTACGTTCAGGACGAAATTAAATTTACT
>DWHE01000440.1:0-10414 GCA_018247495.1 Satarupa nymphalis | reverse complement strand
TAGGCCTGTTTGCTGGCTTTAGCAAAAATAAAAAAAAAAAAAAAAAAAAAAATGGCCAGACTGGACCCATGCACCTATTTAGAGATCTCATGAGCACTTACCACCAGTTGAACTGGCTTTATAAAACTTTAGTAAAATAATTTAAACAATGTAATATTAGAAATCGCAATAATATACATTAATCTTTTAATATAATGGGTACAATAATCCATCTGCTAAATGCTGCTACAGATAGGAGCATTATTTTCTGTCTAATCTTCTGAAAATATGATAAGATTATTCTTCTATGTATATTTTTTAGAAATAGTAGTATCATATTTCCCAACTGTTCTCCGCCCAATTATTTGGACATAAATTAACACAATCATTTTCAGAACTATTTTATCTTTATCCATATCATATCGCCACACAAAAAAATTGCACAAATTTACCTTTTTACCTATGGTTTGTGCACCTACAAAAACATTTTTTCATATTTATCTTCATCTTAACCATACCTCTACATATACATTTATTTGTACAAGGTTTTCCTTAAGCTAACTGACCTTGCGCATTGAAAAAACCTTAGTAATAAGTTGATACTGATGAAGACAAACTTGTTAGAGAAAATTGACAACAACATTATTGTCATAATAGCTATGAAACCAATATGATAACAGGTTTGCCATTTTGGTAGCCCAGGGTAAGCCCAGCCAGGGTTTTAGACCTATCTAGATAAATAAATGAAGCAGATATTCTATGAATCTTGGATATATGTAAATTGTTACACATAAAGACTGCAACATAAAGAATCCTAGCACAGCACCATGAATGTATTTCTAGATCTTGAATTTATACTCACTTATCAAAACTGAAATTATCGGCCATATCACCTCTGCTGCCGTTGCTATGCCTCTGCCAGAACCGGAGGTATATCCAGGAGAGGATAGTTCCACTACCCCACATGCAAGGGTAAGTGCCTTCCAGGGCTCCAATGGCCCAGAGTATAATTGCTGCCACGAGCACCAACAAGGACAGCGACCTATTGGTAAATTTACCTGCAATTATGCACATAACAGTTTATAAGATATTCTCACTGAGGAACACACATTTGCTAACCGGATGTATTGTATGAATGGCGACAGACCACTCCACGATACCAGAGATGTTCAAAATGAGTCTTTACATAGTGATCATGCATGTAATCAATGAAAAATACAATTGCAATCCCATAAGAAGGCTTGTTGTGCTACAAACCAGAAAATACAGACCCCTTAATTACAATTGATACACAACAATTTTAATTTTGAGCATAAATAATAGCTATTTAAAAAGAATGTTCAACATTTTGGTTTTTATCTTTTTTTTTAAGAAATACCAAAACAGATGGAATACATGTTGATAATCACATTAAATTATTAACAGGTATCAACATGAGAGTTCTTTCTAAATCTTTCCAATAGAGTTATCTCATTTTCGATCTCGTTTTAAATTGCAATCAAAAGAAATAATCCATAAGAGAATTAATAATTGACAGATTTTAAACAATGTGGATCAGGTCCCCAAGTTTACACAAAGCAGTGCAACAATTATGGGCAGATAAATCCGGCCTTGGTGAGAAAAAATAGTAATGTGAGTACAACTGTTCAGAACATGTAATTGAAAACTATACAGCATCATCTGATAACATTTGAGTTGAGAAATTATTAAATTATGATTTTATGTCATGTTACAGTGAATCTTGATTTTTTTTAATTTATCTACCTTTCTGATTTGTATTGGTACTATGAAATGTTTCTCAGGTTTCTTATCTTAATGACAAATATGTTATAGTTGTAGATACTGTATGTATTTAATGACATTCTCATTAGTACTTGTAAAGTATTAAAAACTTAAAACAAAACCAGAACATGAGCTATTAAGACAAGAAAATATATTGACTTAAGAGTAGGAAACAGGCATGCAGTTTACCTAGTTTTGAGTAATCACTGCAGCTTATGACAACTGTAATCAACGTCAAAGCGGATAGGTCCAGCTTCGAGTAGCTCCCTTACTACTCCTGAGTAGCATTGAACCTAGATAGGTTCAACCACCACTAAATCATATTACTGCCATATATTCTCCTTTAGAATCCATTACAATGTGCCAGTTTTATAACATGAACATGGAATTACAATTACAAACTATGTTAGATACCTAACGGAGTCTTGAATATCAGGTGGTCAGGCATTATCTGCTTGACAGCCACGCAAACGGCAGCTAGGTAGCCAGCCAATCCATGCACATGTATGTCGAAAAGCAGCGAGGTATCCTGAGTCCATGCGTAAATCAGCAGATAGTAGAATGTTGTGATGAAAGCTACGCCGAAATTCGTCAAGAAAAAAAACTTCATCATCTCTATTTGACCCCATAGTGGCTCTATCAGCTTCCCACACAACCCCACCGTTATTATGTCTATGATCACCTCCCATAAATGTATCTCTAGAAACCAGAACGTGAAAGTGGACCACAATTGGAAAGAAGGTGGCAACAGATACCCCGGTGTAACACTAAGTATATTCACCACATCATCCGAAAACGAGAGTATATACCCTATAATAACAACAACACAAATAAATTTCACTGATGGCGACGTGTTCCCTAGTAAAGCAGCAAATTGTTGTCGTAAATACGGTAAATTACGACTGAATACCCTGAGCGCAGCCATTTTTGTGACGGTTGAATTGTTTGTCAAAGTCAAAGTCATTTGTCAAAGCGACGTTTTGGAATTGAGCGTTAAAGAAATTTCAAGATAAATAAGACAGACTATTACCAAGTACTAATATTTATCTAAAAGATCATTTGTTCATTATTCCGTTAAAATTACGTAGTTTATAATTAATATACTCATAAAATAAAGTATTAAAAAATATAATTTACTTTGAGAATGCTGATTGCAGAAATATTTAGTTGATAAGACCGCTTAAGACCTCGAGTCCTCGATCTAAACAGATATCTAAAAGTTTTGTCAAGTAGTGTCAAATGGTACTAAATTCCATTCAGGGCAATCAGTAAGCGTTTTATTTTCCACACGATTTTGCATTTTTGAATTTATTTTCTTATCCATTGATTATCCTAATACGTCGACATTTTTTTTTAAATACACCGAAACCCATAATAAAAACGGAGCTTCCATTGGATTTATATAAACACAAATTTTCTTTAGAAATCGGCAAAAATTTATTTCTAAACCTTTTTATTATAAGTGTAAATGTTAATCCAAAGGTTTTTGCGAAGCGCTATTTTGGTGTGTATAGTGTGTGTTTTTGGTTTTCAGCAAAACTGCTTTGTATTAGTAATTTCTGTTTTAATTCTGTATTGCAGCTTCGTGTAGCGAACTTTCTTGGAGGCAGCGTAATGGCGAGTCATTGCAGTGAAATGAAAATGCACTACTTGTCTCAGAAAGATGCCGCAGCTCTCGACCAAGACCTATTCAATGAGTATCAATTCAGTGTGGATCAACTGATGGAGTTAGCTGGCCTAAGTGTCGCTACTGCTGTTGCGCGCACATACCCGCCCGAAACGTAGGTACCGCGAAGGTGCAACATTCAGATTGTCCGTGTATTTTATTACGCCTTGTAAGTGCAACCTCATCAGATAAATAGACATTATTCCCTGTAGAAGTAATCAAGATCAGCCTACTCACCGATGTATTTCTGGCTATTCACAAAAACAGTTTTTGTGTTAAATAAAAACACCCTCATTAATTGTAAAAGCCTACAAGGCCAAGTACTATTATTATGGTAAAATTAAACAGGAAAGTAATTAAACTTTAATGAAAATTAAAAAATCATTACAGGCATAACTCTGCACTTATAGTGTGTGGACCAGGTAATAATGGCGGAGATGGCCTGGTAGCAGCACGCCACATGTCTCTTTTTGGCTATAAAGTAGCTGTGCATTACCCAAAACACACACCAAAGCCTCTCTATGAAAACTTGCTACATCAATGTAAGAGATTTGGAGTAAACATAATTGATACATTGCCTCCACCTGATGACTTGAAGAACAAGTATAAAGTAGTGGTGGATGCACTATTTGGATTCAGTTTTAAGCCACCTGTCCGGGAGGAGTTAAAGCCAGCTTTAGATGCACTAATTGATACTGGCTTGCCAGTGTGCAGGTAAATTTTATGATAATATTTTGTTAGACATCTATTGTATGTAATTATAAATTTTAGTCCCTTCTTTACCAATGACAACAGTATATTGTAATACCATCACTACTCTTTAGTCTGTGGTAACACTCTCTCTCTCTCTCTAAGACATCTCAATAAAATCATGTTGCTAACTTTCAGTTTCCTTTTATTTTAATACATACAACAACATCTAAACTCTAAAGAATATGATCCACTGAAGTCTTCTTCTATCTTATATTTGGCTACAATATCATGTACCACAATATAACTTAGATTTTACACCTGCCGAGTAATATACTCTTATACTATAGTTCCACTTCTTTAATTGAATTCATTATGAAGATCTGGCTAAGTAGCTATAATAATACACAGTAAATCAGTACAATAAATTTTATTTCATATTTCAGTGTGGACATCCCTAGTGGCTGGGATGTTGAAAAAGGCCCTGGATCTGAAAGGGCTCTCAAACCAAGCTTACTCATTTCTTTATCGGCGCCGAAACTTTGTGCCAAACCAGAGATCCTTGGTAACACAAAGCATATTCTCGGTGGACGATTTCTACCCCCAAAAATTATTGAAAAATATAATTTAACCATCCCACCTTACCCTGTTCAAGATCAAATTGTGCAACTTTCGTGTTGATGCATATTGTCTGTGGCCCTATATCCACACAATGTTGTTATTGAAGATTATAAAATATTTTTCATAACTATAAATGTCATGTTAAAAATAAAGTTTTTGTTTTGTATAAGAGTTTTATGGCCATAATAGTAATTAAACCTTAATGAACCTGGGTAAACAAAGATTGAAATTAATCAATTTATGTTTCATACATAGACAACTTATTGTCCATAAAAACATGAAAATAAGTTAATCACATCTCATGTAAATAAGCATATCAAGTCTCTATGTATGAGAATTGCATTTAAATACATTCTTTCAATTTGTCATTGACTTCTCTGTACAGAATGCCTGAGCATTCTTTAAAACCTGTATTTACAATTTTATAAGAGTATTAAAAATCCTTATAAAATGTTCAAGGACCACAAATTGTGAAAAACATTTGAAGCAAGATGTTTTGTAAAGAGTGATGAATTTTTAGTTGAAGCTACTGTCATTTCGAGACAGATTACTATTGTATGTTTAAAGATGTATAGATATAGCAATTTACAAAATTACTATTATTTGCATTGTTGTGCCCAATCTTCAGAAGCTAGTATCAATTATGCTGGCATCGTTCTATCATATAGCTATAAGTTGATATTTTAAAAGAATTTTAAACTCCTTTCTAGGTTCAACCAACGTAAGGAGTTTCTGACTATCAGATTGGTATTTTCTATAGCAAGTGACAATCTAAAACAGTATCACCTCCTTGGTATACGACATACTTATGTATTCAAATCCTTCTATGTCTACTTTCCCTACTTTTCGAGTTTCTTAATTTTTCCGATTTGACGCAAATGAACTAACATCGTCTTGTCACTTACATCGAAGGCTGCAGCTAACTCTGATGTAGTTTGAGACGGATCTGCTTCCACAACAGCTTTTAATTCATCATTATCAACTTTAGTCTCCGGTCGACCTCGCGGCTCGTTGTTGAGATTGAAATTACCATTTCGGAAGCGACTAAACCAAAAACGCACCGTACGCACATTTACGGTACTTGGTCCATACACATCATTAATATTGCGTGCCGTTTGTGCAGCGCTAGTACCACGACGGAACTCATATTCGAAAAGAACGCGAATTTCCAATTTTTCCATGGTCGTAAACGCAGATACAAATAAATAAACAAAATATTTGTCAATGTGTCTAATCTAACGATAACAGAACTAAAAGACCCCATCAAAATAGTAGATCAGAAACTTAACTATTGGTCCTTTCACGAAGTGAAAAGACAATAATAATGTATCGCGCGATGGACTACCTAAAAGAAATACACAAGGTATTTAATTTTGTACTAACACCTATTTAAACAAATAGTTAATAGTACATTTATAGTTCTCGGTTTTATGAATGCTTGATCGTTATTATTTAAATTTACTATTTTAAATTAATCAGTCATAGAGAATATTAATCTTAACTACACTACTACTACTAATTAAAGAAATGAATATAGTATTTACACATTTTCTGTAATTAATTTTTAGATTTAACTATGTAATAAGTTTAAATTTAAGTACTGGTTTAAAATGTTTCTGAACGACCGGTTTTTGATTCTGACGTTATTTACATTTCGCGCCGTTAATTCCCGCTGTTGCCGCCCGCTTGCTGTCAAATTATTTGTCACGAAATCGAATCTGTTTAATTCGCTGTGCTTTTATTAAAATACAGCATTTAAAGTTAATCCTATTAGTTTGTTAAACTCAGGTAAGTGCACGCCACATCTTCGATATTATATGAACAGTTACAGAACTTCTCGCCACAAATTATATACATACCTACCTGTACCCGACGAATTAGAATTCTTCCTTTATATTACACCTATAAGTAAGATAAAATAGGTAATATATAAATGCAAACCTAATCACAAGTTTGCATTTACACATAGTGCATAATCGTCAATTTTTTTTTTACATGGTACATGTAGTAGTATATTTTTTTCAGGTTAAAATGTTCGAAGCCCGACTTCTTAAAAGCTCAATTCTTAAAAAAGTCCTTGAAGCGATTAAAGATCTTCTCACGCAAGCGACATTCGATTGTGATGACAATGGAATACAGTTACAGGTAATATTTTGCTTAGATGTCTCAGCTTATTCTAGAAATTAAAATATTCAGAACGTGTTTTGAAAATTAGTATTTTTTGTTTAGTCTACGATTTCTAGCAAATCAGTCAGCCTAAAAGCTACAGTAACTAATTTTGTGGTCATTGTCGAATAAACAAGGGTGATCAAAGGAATTATCAATGTATTGCCGGCTTTGAAATCCTGTAGTACCTAGCATTTTAGTACTTAAATGTATGATGCTTAGAATGTATTTTTACGGATATATTTTTAGTAAAGTTACAGACTAATCCATGGTATTATTCATCCAGAATGTCAATATTAGCTTTTTTATACCATAATAATTTATGTTTGTAAAATATATTAATTTAATGTATCCTTATTCTAGGCCATGGACAATGCGCATGTATCTCTCGTGTCGCTTACACTCAGGGCAGATGGATTTGATAAATACAGATGTGATAGAAACATTTCCATGGGCATGAATCTAGGAAGGTACCTATGAATCTCATATTTTTATTTTAACAACTTGTATAGCTGTGTGAAATTGATGTGCTCACTACACAGTGAATGCCTCTAATGTAATAATAGATGCTACTACCCTGGAGGACTAGCTGCTAAAACTTAAGAGTAAATCTTCATAGCTAATGCCTTTCTCCAAGCCTTTCTAAGTAGTTATTTCCTGAGTTGGATTTTGCCTACCCCACTAATATTGATCCAGGTCATCTTTCCACTTTCTATATTTTGTTCCTTGTGATGTTATCCGACACCAGTGGTACATTCTATTGCCAACTTTGCCCAGAAGTGAGGGTGCATATGTTTTGTGTGACACCAAATCCCATTTTCACCTGGACACTTTTCTTCCTGTTTAAAACATGTTTTGCTGTAATTATAAACACAAAAAAAAAATTTTATTCAAAATTATGTTTGTAGTATGTCGAAGATTCTGAAGTGTGCTGGAGACAAGGATACGGTAACAATGAAGGCGCAGGACAATGCAGACACTGTTACATTTGTGTTTGAAAGCCCAAACCAGGAAAAGGTCTCCGACTATGAGATGAAGCTAATGAACTTGGACCTTGAACACTTAGGTAAACATACATATAACTATTTCAATGTGAGATATATTTGGATTCAAAAAATATGGTTTAGTTTAAATAAAATAGAACTAAAGTTGAATAGCTATCCATTTTATTTTGTTACACAAATCTTTCTTGCTTCCTTTATTATGTTGTAAATCTTATAGATTCCACTGCATATAAACTGATTGCACTACTGCTAGGCCACAAAACTTCACAACTGTATGAAGTCCTCTAGAGTTGCGATCCAGTTTTGACCACCTTGCTACCCCCGTTACAAGTTACCGTTGTATCTTAATTAACAGCTACTATGAGCAAATGATTACATATACCTGGTGTGGAGAAATGACTACTTTAGCAGTGCAGGTTGAACACCAGCTATATTGTTTATTAGTTAGCAGTGAATACTTTTAAAATGCTGAGTAAAAGGATATATTTTTCATAGTTGTAATAACATGAGTAACATTGGAACATTCAAATAAGCTGTATTTGTCAATTGAAGGAACTCCTTCAACTACTTCAACTCTGTAACTACCGATGCTTTTGTAAAGGTTTTGGAAGCATTTTTTGCGCCATATTTGAACAACCACACGTCATAGTCCTTGGGGAAAATCTAAGGAGCAAGCTCATTCCACATCTTGTGAGTCCATGGTAGAAACAAATGGAGTCACATCCATTAGCTTAATTTTAACAGATTTGAGCGCACGAGCCGATGCGCTTTACGTTATATAACACGTGTGTTTACCTCGAAGACAATAGTCAATTAACTAGAGATAGACTTGTTAAATGGGTTTACTTTAAATATTGTATGTCGAAACAGGTATCCCGGAGACCGAATACAGCTGCACGATCCGCATGCCGAGCGCGGAGTTCGCTCGCATATGCAGGGATCTCTCGCAATTCGGCGAGTCTATGGTCATCTCATGTACAAAGGAAGGTAGGTTGTTCATGATTGTTCGTTAATTTTTCCATTAATAATTAGATGTATGTTGGTGCCTAATGAGAAACATGAAAACAAAATTTTAAATTTAATGGAGACTTACTATTAGGTATTTAGTTGATACTGAGTGGTTGTGTAATAAATACTAATGTAAACATATCTTATAAATGAATATACTCTCTACAGGTGTAAAGTTCTCAGCGTCAGGTGACATTGGCTCTGCGAACATCAAGTTAGCGCAAACGGGGTCCATAGACAAGGAAGAAGAAGCGGTGGTTATAGAGATGGAGGAGCCCGTAACTCTGACATTTGCCTGCCAGTATCTCAACTACTTCACTAAGGCCACATCCTTGAGTCAGCAAGTCAGTATTTTGACATGTTTTCTGTACATAACATGTTTTACACTTTGTATTATTATAAATTTGAACGGAAAATATTTATAAAAATGCACTGCTCAAAAGCTGGACTACCTGAATCACATTTTCCTAACACAGCTTATTAATATTTCTTATCTTGTATTTGAGTAAATTGGATGGCTGTGTTAATCACTATAATAAACTTCAATTGTGTCATCTGTTACAATCCATTGTACTGTTCAAGATATGTTGGTACTCATTAGAATTAAGAACTGCTCGTACATTAGCAACAATTACCATCACTGTAAAATTGCAAACCATATTATGTCAACAATGTATGTACAACATTGACATATTGTAAGAATTTTTTGTGTATGTACTTTCATAAATAATGCAATAACTAAGTGTAATATAAAGATCTAAATCAGTATTATTTTGTTCTCTAAAAATTGTTGGTTAGTTTCTAGCAACTGCTGTCAATAAAACTGTACAAATGTAACTTTTCCTATCATCGGTGTATGTTGCAGGTGCAACTGTCAATGTCAGCGGACGTCCCCCTGGTCGTGGAGTACCGCATCCCCGACATCGGCCACATTCGCTACTACCTGGCGCCCAAGATTGAAGAGGAAGACAGCTAGATTATATTTCGTCTATAAGAACTTCATTTGAATTATTTTTGTACTTCACTTAATCCTCACAACGGTTGGTCGCCGACCCTCGGCACGGTGTGCTGGACCGTCGAGTGCCGACTGTCGGCGAGCGTATTGATACAATTAATAGCAACCGTTCAGAAGTAAAATCCTCTACTTTTTTAATATCATGTTAATACATAGTGAATTAAACAAACTGATTTCGAGCGAATAAATTAAAGCTATATATTTTCTAACGGTTTTTCATTTCAACTTTTAGTTTTGTATCAAAACTAATTGATCATTATTAAAGATTGTCGCCTCTATGACACTAGATCTAACATTAAACTTCATGATACTTATTACGTTTTCGAAAAACTGGGTCATAATAATACCGTTAAAATAAAAACATTAAACAAGGTTATATGACAAAACAGTTTTCAGAGACATCCCTCAACTCGCATATCTACCTCACTGAAAAATCAATAATGATTAGTGTATAGAACAAACTATAATAATGATGAAATGTGA
>DWHE01000439.1:0-10414 GCA_018247495.1 Satarupa nymphalis | reverse complement strand
GTGCTCCAAAATCGAGTTCCAAGATTCCGTTACATACATACATACATACATACCAAGCTAATAAAAGCGTATTAATATATGCATTTGTATATCCCCTTTGTCTATAGTAAAATACTAAACCAAAACCATTCTTAAGAAGTAGTGCGTCGCAGCAGGCACGCACCGTTTTTTTTTATATCACCTCTTCCTCTGCCTCTTTAATGAAAAATTATTCTACGATGAAACTTCATAAGGCAGGCATTGGACTAAAGCTAATTTTTAATATAACATAAACGTAATAAAACGGTGCCCTGGTTTTATTTTTAAATTAAAATTCTCGACATAGACAACGACAAAGGCACTGAGCGGCGATATTTATTGCAAGCTTTAGTCTATATTTAACTTATTCTGAATTTTTAGTAACCTTTTTTAAAGTTATAAATTTAGGTACCTATCCGATTAATTGGTATTACTATTAATGAATTTTCTGCTGCTATAGAAATCGTAACAGCGAGTATGGATGAAATAATTAAAAGGGATTTTATTTTTAACCTGGAAGAAATGGATCAACATTTTATTTAAGGCGATGTTATAGATTTAATACGAAGTTAAGTTGTCGTTGAAACTGAAAGATTCTGAGTTAAAACTGGCTAGAATTTTAAAACGTTATTTTTATATGTAAGGTCCTAAAGTACGATTGTAGCAAAATTGGATTTAGGTACATAAATTGCGATGTAATGCAGTTGAAAGGAATGTCTGTTCTATTTTTTATTCCGTCTTTGTACTTAGAGCGGTGGCTACGGGCAAGGAACACTGTTCTCACTGCGCTCCCGTCGGCGCTCTGGGTCCTTTCTTTCCCTGGAGTTGGCTGGTCGAGGCGCTGCTAGGCTGGTCCATGCTGGCGGTGGCACCTCCCGGTCTATATATTTGGCTGTACCGCTTTATGACTTCAGGTGGCATCATGTGGCTATCAGGTATGTTGCGTACAAGACACTGGTCGTTAAGGCTATGAACGGAGAGCTGCGATAAAACATGTTCAGGTCTCAGATGCCAAAAATATAATGCGGTAGTCGGGTCTACAGATATTTTCTACTAGAAACGAGATTGTAATACAAATAATTTCATGTACGAATGTTTAGTTTGAGTTTTGTTGAGTTTAGGTTATTGGACTGTCCGAAAAATTCGGTCTAAACTTAAAACATGAGGCGGGGTAGCTCAAGGCCATTATAAGCTGAGCTCTGCATCCTCTTCGCTAGCCAGCGGCATCTAAAAGTTGATATAAATAAAAGCACTACGTCATTTAGGATATAAGAGGTGCCCTAGACGATAAGGATAGGGATAAAACTGTGCCTGATCTCAAACACGACAACGTGTTAGTTTGAGGTCGCGATTATCATGGGCTATAAGTGATCACTCAACACCTCGTGAATTGCATGCCCGGTTGCTGCACCCATATAAAACAAACCTATAGCAGCAAATTATATTACTAAACAACTAAAAATTTGGAACTACTGTAATATTCCAGAAATCTCTTACTAGGCGCAAATTATTTTTAATACGCTTTTTTAAATAATCTCTCAAAAATAGAAATAAGCTCCCTCCTACGCAAATAAAAATGAACAAGTTATTTCGAGGCGCATTACTTTACCCCGAAAATTTTTGATGCTTTTCTTCAAAAAGGTTAATTTACCAAGCTGCGTGTAGATGGAATTTATTCGACACGAAGCGGCCATTTTGACCTGCTCAAATATTACTGTCATATTATGCAATTTAATTTCACGAAAGATTAAATATTGCCTCGCAAGAAGTCCATTTCACAATTACGAGTCAGTCATGAGAATAATTCAATCTTGCGCTAACTCAAATTGACAACATGAAAGAAAATTAAACTGTTACGATATTTAATTAAAGCTCTTATGAGAAAATAAGGCACATCCGCGTACTTAATAACGTTTTGCATTAACTGAGCACATATTAGAGAAAGTTCTTTGATTAATTTCAGTGATAAGGTATCAAAGAATACCTTAAATAAGGGTTAAAAAGACTACAAAATTGCTTTTTAAACTTTTTGCTGTGTAAAGCAAAGAAATAATTTAATTATTGATCCAATTGTACTAATTGCCAAAATAATTTGGAATCATAGGATACCTTGTGAATAATTTAAAGTAGTGATAATTTAAGCAAAAATAATTATATGGTGTTATATTTTAGTGATTTATAATATTGTAAAGTAAAAGGAGTAACTTTTAAATACAAAAGTCCAAAGAGAGATAGAGAAAGCTAAGTACTTGAAAAAATATCTGACAACGCCACGTAAAAGAAAAAGAAAATGCTCGTTCACAAGTATTTGAAGAGTCAAAGAGCGTTGTAACTTTTAAATTATCCATAGGGACCCAACCTGCAACCACATATTGCATTGGCGACGACTCAGCAAATCCCTAGGGAAATCTAACCCTTTCTTGATATGGGTCTCGACCCACATCGATTTAATCAAAACGGTAGAGCAAAAACAAATTATTCTTGGGAACATGAAATCTCATGGTAATGAAGCTATTCTTATGGATTTATTCACGCTTCATCGATAGCCGAAAGTTTAAAAGTTTCAAACTTTTAAGGATCGCAATCAAAGTATGCTAAATGTTTAAAGGCCTTTTTAAAACGCCATTAGTAGTCATTGAATATTCAATTTGATAGCCATCTTTAGACCTCGTGCAATTCAGTCAATTTTTTTGTAGTTATATAAATGAGACGGTATAAATATTTGTGACCTTTCATCCGTTTTTGTTTATATCATATGCAATTACATTTACATGTCGTAATACTTATTTAAGTTCGCCCAGGAAAGAACTACGACTACACGTATTTCGGCTTTAAATCGACTTTTGTCGGTTGTTTTACAATTTGAAGGTTGCGAGGATGTTAGGTATTGCAGGATATGGGGCAAACAATTTAGGAAACACTTCGAATTTGATGATTGTCAAGTTTGTAATTTGTCACGTTTAATACTCTAAGGACAACGTTATAAAAATAATGTAGTATAAATTGCATTGAAATAATAAAAAAAGCTTTTAAATTATTCCGAAAAATTAACTGATTTAGAAAAAAAAATAAGAAAATTTCTGTAACCTGTATTTAAATTTTATCATTGTTACTACAGACCAATGTTTTAAATACAAATTTATTTATTTATGCACACAAAGAATTAAAAAAACGATAATAAATTTATTTAGTAAAAAGGTATTGTTTATTTTTAGAAGAAATTTTTAATTAGAAGAAGAATTTTTATATAGAAGAACAAAATTTAGGAATAATAGATAAAATGGCTAAATTAAAAGCCATTTTGAATATTGGACAATTTAACTCAATTATTTTGTTCTAGCGTTCACGACGATGACACAGTCCGGGTATATGTCGACTGCCGTTGGCTGAGGACCGACGTCCTTGAAAAGGACGCTCTAGACACTCCAAGGGATGCTGATCTCATTATAGGCTATCTCTTTTCGGTAAGTGGAAGCTTTATTAAATAGAATCCCAACCGGACCGTGAAAAGGGACATCACAAATATTTACAGAGGACCCATAAATTTTTCAATACTCTTTGACGTCTCTCCTAACGTTTTTGTTGCATGTTTTTTTTTGACTTCGCTTCTCGTTTCAGGCTGTATTTCGAAAGATCTTATTTTAGTATGCGCGATTCACAAAAGATTATATTAAGAACCTTATCAAATATTACATTAATCGTTTACCGTATCTTTTATATATATTTCGTGCTGCTATTTTCGTATTGAAAACAAATATTTTAGTCTCAATTTACTGTTCAAATCTATTATGTTGTTTTGAACAAAAAATCTTTTCAAATTAATATGTTCATAAAGCTGATAATTTTTTAAATGTCCGCGGATTTCGTTTTATAACTTCTCCCAGTACGACCATAAAACGCGGATCCGCTACGAAATTTATGGTTGCAAAAAAAAACTTGGCGAAACTTCAGAACATAAAAATGCGATAGCAAAACTGTGGTGCATAGTTCGTGGTTAAAATTCAAATAATAATAACATTCGTATTTGATACATTCATAATTTATGTGGTTCGTAATGTTTTGTATGGTCTTCTTCTTGCAACTTGAGCCTATTTGAAAAGATAACCACGTCACTTATATTAAGTTTTCTTTTAAATCTAAATTCTGTTTTGTAAAGCTACAAATATAAACTAAATTGTAATTTAATTTGATTCCTATCGAATTGCTCTTTATGTACAGACACGTCTGGAAGAAATTCAAGATGACATTTGTGATTGTGTTTCTATTAATTATTTTCCCTCAATGACAGGGTGATCTCGAGCAGCTGGTACTGGTGCCGAAAGCTGGGCAAGCTCACAAGCAGTGTTCCAGTCAAGTGAACGGGCTAATGATACCGTACGTGAGCCTAAAAGAAACATAAAAAAAATTTCATTGACAAATTAATGGCTGTTCTGTAAAACCTTTGTTAGTTTTCTACAGCCAATGAATTAGCTGGGTACTCTGTTTATTTAACATCAGAAGATTCATATGGATAATGGCAATGGGGAATTCTTCCATTCACATCAATTGTATTGGTCGCCATGGGCCATATCGGATATGCAAGATGTGGGTTGAACTTCTACCTGAGATTTATGTTTAAATGCAAAATATAGTTCTTGAAGCAAGGTGCAAAAATGTATTCCTATTGGCCGGGTTGGTCTCAACATCTGGTTGTAAGTCTCAATGTATAAAATCTTACAGTTTACTGTCACAAGTAATTAATTGTTAAAATCCTATTAAATTGTTATGTTACTTCCTAATTGTTTGTTTATAATTATAAGGAACAAGAAATGTTTTTTTATATTGTTTAACAATACGTTCATTGTAACACATTAAGAATGTTAGCCGGTATTGTAAAAATAAATACCATTTGACAACCCTGTTATTAACAATACAAAATATAAAACAAGATACGTGCCATTTTAATTGTAAACGTGCCAGCCTGTACGTTATAATGAAATGGGATTATCATTTATTGTTAGGTATTTATATACCATTAGATGCTAAGCTTTGTGTTTTACATAAAGTTTGTTTATATTAATATTGAATTCATAGGGTTATCGACCCAGTCGAATTTTTTTTTTATAAAGACGTTAAAAGTTGTAAATATAAGATCGATGTGATTTATATTGACAAGTGACATTAAACAAATTGGAAATTGATGAAAACGTATGTAATAAATGCATTATTTTACATAAAATATTGTTTAAAGTAAGGAATTTAAAAATGTATTGTTAACAAAAAGTCAGACTTAATCTCGTAAAATAAAACGAGTGTAGGCAATGTAATAAAAGAATTAGAAGTGAAACTACTATGGGTTATTTTACAAGTATTTTTGGTTTTTATATTAGATATTTAAAAAAAATAGGCTTCTTTCCGCTTTTTTGTAATTGAAATTTAAATGTCAATGTGAAGTCAACACGATATTTTGATATGTTCCGCAACATATATAATTCATAACATCTGTCTTTCAGATTTTTCGACTACATTTTTTTTCCCTACAAAACAGAGACGTTTCACCTCAAAGTAAATTAGACTATCTAATAAGATTTGGAAATTGACCCATCTCTATAAAATTTGATTTTGATTAGAATCTTTTTACATCTTTGTAAATATATTGATAACTTAATAATGTAATTTATAATTAGTGTAGGATAATGATGAAGTATTATTTCAATAAAAAAAAGATTTGTCGAAATAGTCTTGGAACACTTAGTTTAATAGCCAAATAAATAGTAGATAAAATCATCGATACAGTAACCACTCCTACATCAGCTGTGAAGCAAGTCTTGAGAGTCGTTTTTTAAGGGTATGAGTGTCGACTCGCGGCTAAATGAGACCTGTGAATGAAGAAGAAGAATGTGAAAGA
Source organism: Satarupa nymphalis (assembly GCA_018247495.1). Classification (NCBI taxonomy): domain Eukaryota; kingdom Metazoa; phylum Arthropoda; class Insecta; order Lepidoptera; family Hesperiidae; genus Satarupa; species Satarupa nymphalis. The sequence continues at coordinate 4,509 of DWHE01000439.1, read as the reverse complement.
GCTTTGACCGACTTCGGACTGGTCAATCATCCAATTCGAGGTCAGTTACAGTTGTCGTGGGCCGCAATGATCACTTAACACCAGGTGAACTGCATGCCCGTTTGCTACTCTTATACGAATGAAAATAAACATTTCAAAAAGGCGATAATAGATAGTTGCACATACTGCTTTTTATTACGAATGCGGAATAAACGCGAGCATAAAACTGGGGTCCTTCATATTTTGGTCTCGATACTTGAGGAACTAAATTATTTATTATCTCATTGGATTTCTTCAGGATTTTAGGTTGTGTGTATTCGTCGCTAGAGCTTTCTTCAGTTGCCGGATTTGTTTCCGACTGCATATTTATTTTGTAACTTTTTTGATTTAAATTAGAATTTTATTTATTAAATTAAACGTCAAACGACATGTCAAAACTTCTTTAAAATTGACAGTTAGATTGTGACAGTTAATTCGCATGCGAAAAGTATAATTGGCGTGCGCAAAGTAAACTTGTCGCGCTCAAATGACAGTTTTATTTACGAAAAAACTCACGCGTAATTTTAAAATGGGCAAACAGCTTCTTTTTCAACCGCACAGCGTGCGCAAAAATACTAATTCCGCATGAGTAATAAAAAAGTATATTATGTATATGTTAATACAATAATATTATGTATATGTTAATACAATAATTTACTTTGTTCACAAAGCATTTTGTAAATTGATTTGTTGACAACTTACTATCGAAATTCCCTTTTTTAAAGAAGTGAATTGGAAATTTTTAATATATTTATATAACAATTTTTCGAAGATGTTACCTAAACTAAGTATATTAATCGTGTTTGCCTGCAAAGTTTTTAGTACCATGACTTTGTTTTTTTATATATAGATGGCCTACTTTGTAAATACTCTTAATTTTTATTTAGTATTTATTATTTATTCATAATGTGAAAAGGCAAAATTGTGGTAAATTGTGGTTAGTTAATATTAAACAGTCAGTAAATGAGTTTTTAAGAAAATTATTTAATTAAGTAATTTAATAATTTCCAGAATAAAACTAGAAATGCTATAATAGAAAGAAATCGTACCAACATGCGCTGATTGTAGGAACTCGATAAAGCAAACTAACTTTGATCAAAATAATTTAAAGGACAATCAGAATTGGTTTAGAATCGCAGAAGAATTTGTAATAACGTGATCAACTGTATTTAATAAGTTTTCACCTTTTTTTGTCTGTGATTATTTTTATGATCTCAATTTTGTATTTTAGCATATAGATCATAGTAATTTATTGTAATACTAATTTTTTGTTCCAACAATGTTATAAAGGAGGATAATTGAATAAAGAAGATACTTAATATTCGATATTTCATTTAAATGAATACTCCGAGGCTTGACATTATATATTCAATTTAAATGAATATTCCGATTCTGTCTACACTAAGCAGTTACTGATTTTCACCCACACATGTTTCACCGCTACACCTGTTTCAACTTTGAAGCAAGTCTTGGAAGTTGTGTTTGTTCAAAGGCTGTGGGTGCCGATACGCTGAAGTTATATGACAGACCAACTAAGCTTTTAGGAGTTTCAGCGCATATGTAACCGATCCGAAGCACCAGGTGAACTAATTGTCCGTTTACCCTTATACCAATAAAAAATAAAATAAAAGTAATATCGTTACTCAAATACAGCATTGTTTTACAAATAAACAGTGGAAAAAGCGGTTCATTCAATACTGGTAAACGGGTAATACGGGTTGCATGTAATACGGTCCACCCGGATACAATAACACGGTCCATTGCAACTACTTCTCATTAACCGGCTTATCGGTGTTTCAACCGTATAAATAATAATACAGTATTTTCATTAGAACGTTAAAAAGAAAAATATAATTATATCAATTTTTATACATTGTCTCTGATTTGTTCTGTCTGTTACAATTTGGTTTGTTCTTCGAACATTGAACGGTATTGTTGCTCACAATTGTTTTCTAATTAGATGTTAGTACATTTTCCGATAAAAGTTATAAAATAAAACGCATTATACATTCACACCTCCCCAAACAACCAAACGACACAACTACCAACACCGTATAAGCCGCCCAGTATTATTCCCTGTCTCATAAATGTCTGTCCAGACCGGCAATCGAACCTGGGGCTATCGAATTTATGTCGATAAGTTTGTGTAGTTTGTGTTAGAAGAAATTGACGACCAATTTCATCCTCGGCAGTAATAACATAGCTATGATATTTGTAGTTACAGCAAATATGTAAATTAATTGTGAGTTACGCATTAGTCTCAATCATGGACCTTACATACCAAAAATTCGTACTGGACGCATTTAATAACACACGTCCCAGAGCTGATGCGGGGCATTCGTCGCACCAGTCTCTGGTCCACCCACCGCCTCCCTCTACACCAGCCGGGGGTGGGGACTTCGTTCCTGCCCGGCTGGCTCAGCTGTCGACCAACACACCTCGAGGCTACCGCACGCTATTTCCTGATTTTCGTAAGCTTATTTGTATAGTGCCAGACATATAAATCTGTAATGAGTGAGAATCTACGCCGATACTTGGGCAGCATAAAAAAACCTAATTTAAGTCAGTCAAAGAAGGAGGTCGTTTAACCAGATCTGTACATCCACCAGTAATGAGCTATCGAGCAGCTGTTGAGATTTGTCTCAGTTTGAAGGTTTTGGGAGCCGGCACGCTCAAGGTATATGAGGCAGCACACTTAGTCCTCAAGTAGTCACGCAGCAGACTTATCCGATTTGGGGTCGGTTACAATGACCAAAAAAAAAACACGTAATCTGCATGCCTATTAATTACTCGTATACCAATAAAAGTTTACATAATAATCATAATACTTGTGTACTTTATAGGACAGTGACAATTCCAATACTTGTGTACTTTATAAGATAGTGATAAACCCAATACTTGTGTACTCACTAAGACAGTGATAATCCCAATACTTGTGTACTCACTAAGACATTGATAATCCCAATACTTGTGTACTCAATAAGACAGTGATAATCCCAATACTTGTGTACTCACTAAGACAGTGATAATCCCAATACTTGTGTACTCACTAAGACAGTGATAATCCCAATACTTGTGTACTCACTAACACAGTGATAATCCTAATACTTGTGTATTTTTTCAAGAGCCCATTTGGTACTATGAAAAAAAACTCCCCTTAAATATTCAAAGTACAATAAAGAACCCATAATGCTCCTCCGTCCTATTGTTTTAATCTTATGAGATCCCGTGGGTAGGTTTTATGTCCTCCATATACACTTAAGCAGACGTCCTACAAATTGCCGTACGCGTCGGTTGTTAGCACGTCCGCGGCATAAATACGGAGCAGATTTAGTGGGCTTTTGTGGAATTCTAGTGGAGCCTAGTTATAAATAGTAAAGAATGACCTCTGGATGTCTGAGGTATGGCCTAGAATGTAGATACGAGGAAGTATCTTGGCGATTTCTTTGTTGCTTGAGCTTAAAAAATCAAAAAGCACATGGTCTGAAAAATTACTTATTAGCTCTCCACGTGGTTCTATGTAGTCAAGATAACTTTACCCAACCTTGAATTTAACATTGTCTAGTTTGGAGCCAACTTTATACACGTGAGAATTAAGTCCGACGAAACCCTTATCTCAAGCGTACCCACGCTCGGCAAACTGACACAGATCGCTGTTGTTCTGGAATTGAGAGTAGAAGTAGGCGTGATGGTGTTTCCTGGTCCGGTACGAGTTGTTTCAAGTCCGGCACAGTTTCAAGGGGTTTGGTACCGGCACGCTTAAGATAATATATTAAGATGAGAAGGCCAACTTCGTATGCACCGTGCAAATTTCTCGCCTCTATGGTATCCTAAAATAGTCGAACTCACTTATATAACTACAAGTACAGTTAATAGTATCAGGCGTTTTGCGAAAGTCCATTGTTACAATGAGATTTAACTACTTCGTTACAACCCGCAAGTATGATGGTACCACGAAGTAGTATGTAGTAGTACTAGTATAGTATATACCAACATATAGCGTACTCGTGGATTGTTGGGAAGTAATTATATAATTGTAAGTACTTTCAAAATTTGACTACCATTTTTATGTCGTGCAAGAATGATTTCTCGAATCTGTGTACAGTGTACACACACCTGAAATCAAATTAGTTATAGATCTATGTAACTACACAAGTTATACGATTATGAAATAGGTAACAACATTCTATTATTTCTTAATGTCCTTTTCCATAATGCGTCCATTCAAAGAACACGGTAGGCTTTATTCTGCTCACGCACAGCCCGTAATTGGAATTCTCGGCGAGATTGTGATCTTAAAAAGGCAGATATCCGTCGAATAAATCAAGGCGCTTTGAAATATTTAACGCTCAGGATTTTCTCACAGTATTTAAACATTGAAAACAAACAAGGAAATAATTCGAAATATGATTTAAACTATACTAAGACCAATTTAAATTCAACTGTTGTACAGTTGTACAGTCAACTGTTGTACAGTTGTACAGTCAACTG
>DWHE01000438.1:0-10416 GCA_018247495.1 Satarupa nymphalis | reverse complement strand
ATAGATCATGGATCAATAATTCATGGATTAATTGTACATGGATCAAAGGGAAATGCTTTTTAATCAATAAAAAAATACATTATATGTTAACAGAAAAATGAATTCTTTGAAAATTTTGTTTTAGTTATAGTTGCAATTTATCATCTAGATATCGTGCTGAGATACCGAGAAAAACGATAACATTGGAGTTTCCATTGAAGATGACGTTGTAGAGAAGCAATTAACATCGATTATATTTGTTAACATAGCTCTAATAAAATACATCGCTTCGACATATTAGATCTTAAAAACGAGTGTGATGTAATTATTACATAATATGACAATTACCTTGAACGATTGTAGTTAAATATTAATACTATTTTCAAGTTGTCAAGTTCAAGTTTACATTAAGAGATGTAAAGAAGCATTTTGAATCAATTTCTCTTACCTACAAGATGTCGCGATGTTATCAATAATCATTACAAATTAAAAAAATATTATTTTATTACTCGCAATAACAGACATGACGCAAAAATAACAAAGAAAAAATCACTTTTCAACTGTGTGAATGTAACAAGCCAGTCAAAATATGTGACAAGTGCAGTCGACACTGGGGTACCAATTTTCGGCTACCTAGCGCTATTTTTCTACGCTTATATTCGCTTTCCGCGGCCGCCGGCGGCCATTTCAATTACGGGCGAGTGAAATTTGACGTCAGGAATTTTAAGCTATTTTCGGCTTGACCGCACCGCACAACCTTTACGAGCCACCGATGCAATGCTAAAACGTGTATGGTAGCTTTCGAAGATTTGCTTATGCGAATTGATTAGACACGCACCGTTTCACAACGGTAATCAAATCTCTATTCGTGGGGAAACTGCGAAATTTCAAAGCTGTTATGGAGCTAACCGTTCGATGTTTATTTGAACATACGAATATTTTATTAAACTTTAGTAAAAAAAAATTATTACAATTAACTGTAGAAACTATATTTTATTAAAAGTCAAATCGACTAAATCTGGTATCTAAATCGGTCTGAATGGGTCATTTTAAATGGTTACAGTAAAGCTCATAGCAACTGTAAATGTTGCATGCAATATATTTATTTCTATGTTTTTATTTATTTCGTTTCCCTATTGATCTTTTGCGTAAATCTTTATAGACATGTATTATGTTTAAAAAGTTATAGTAAAATTTTAACCGATAAAACTGGAATTGCAGTTTGTTATAAATTAACTTTTATTTTCTACGTTCTGTTTTTATAAAACATAACATATTTCAAAGAAGCTTGTTATGTTCTTACCACACAAAGAATTGACACGATGGGTTAAAATACTTTTTAAAATTTCATATTCCTTGAAATCAAAAACAAAATACATTTACCAAAACCTTAAATAAATCTTCATTCTTGTTTCTACGGAGTAGTTGAATCGGTAAAAGATTAATCCAAAAGCTACAGGCAATGTATCGATGCCATTAACTAAATCTGTGATCACACAAGAGTGATCACGATATTAATCGCTCTCAACATGGAGCTTACCTTCGCGTGATATACGAGTACAAATCACAGTATACAAGGCGCCTAAGACCATGTGCAAAGGATAAACCCACATAGGCAATAATCTTCGGACGAACTCCAACGGTCCCGTACATTTGACGATTGACGAAATTATTCATTTTGGAATATCCAAAAAAATTAATTTAATTTTGGAAAAGAAAATTTGAATTTGGAATATCTTTTTATTTATGTTCTAAGATACCTCCAGCCCTCCAGCATATATTCTTAATAAGCAATCTCTAAAAAATAACTTACAACGTAGTCGTCATGTTAGTAGGTATTATAATAATAAAAATAATATAATAAACGCCTCAAAGTAATTGGCCTCAATTCCTTACTACGTTCTTGATTGAAGGAATGTAATTGATCTTATTGGCTATTACAAAAAATTATAAATATTACCAGCAAGGACTTTCGGACCTATCAATAAATTACTTTCAGTCTCGCTTCGTACGTTGATAACACAAGATGAGACAACTAGGACTTTTGAATTCCCACATTTATTGTCCGGGATCCAACCGTAAGCCAGCGCGCTGTTGATAAGAACAGTTGAGCTTAATAGTGAAGTCACTGTGGAAGTTTTATCGCTAGAATAAAATAGAGTAATGAAATGAACAATAGACAAAATTAAAATGGATTTAGTGGTTGTAGAACCTATCCAGGTTCTACCGGGTCGATACCACCACCACACCTATTTCTGCTGTGAAGCAGCTCTTGCGAGTTGTGTTTCAGTTTGCAGAGTATGGGTGCCGGCACGCTTTGGATAAATGAGGCGACCAACTTAGTTCTCAGTAGCAGCAACGATCTCAAAATGGACAATAGCCCAATTCGAAGTTGGTTACAGTTGTTATGGCTTGCAAAGATCACTTAACACCGGGTGTATTGCATGCTCGTTGGCTACTCTTATGTCAATAAGGAAAAGTAAAAATTTTGCCATACATTCACGTTATGGACCTAAATACTAGACTAAATAGTGGCGGTAGGACCTCTACAGGTTCGATTGGGTCTGTACAACCCAATAAGAAGTATTTCTGTCAAATACCTCTCGCCGTATGTGTTTCAGTTTGAAGGGTGTACATGACGACACAAGTATTACATGAGACAACCAAATCCATTCTCAGGTGTACCAACACTGTGGCTTCGAACAAGCCAATTGGCCACTTTGAAGTTGGTTATAGTTGATAAGGGCTGCAGTGATCACTTATGAGCAGGTAAACTGCATGCCCGTTTGCTACTCTAATATCAATAATAAATTCAAACGTTAAAAATACATACAGCGAAAAATGACATTGAAAATTTTGTGTCAATAAGTGTTATATATTTTCTATTTGATTGTCAATTTGTATAAAAGTTCGATCAATTGTATTTAATGTGGAAAACAACTTATTTTCGAAAATAATGCATATTTTCAATTAATCTATGATAAAAAATGTATTGACATTCAATTTAGTATTTCAGTGGTACATTAGTACATTACATACAGTAGTACATTAGTACAAGTAGTGATTTAGTAGTACCAACAGCGTACATAAACAAAATAAGTAAAAATGTTATTACAAGAAGAACGACACTAAAAAATTGTATTATATAGATTTTATTAATCTTTCCCTCGCCGTGTCCACACAGGCAAAGTATAAAATGTAACTCACCGTCCAATTCTCTCTCAAAAAGTACTACAGATAATCTGTGCAATTTTATAGCTAAACGAATGTCACTTATGCAGAAGTATTTGAAACCACATTATAATACAGTCTCCTGTGAAATTCAATAACCGTCCATCGTCAGTAGAAACTATGCTGACAATCTCCAGATAGCGATCGTTCGGAATACTCAGCATATAGAGGCGGTTCAAAATTGTGACGTGGCAATGGTCCGCCATTTTGATTTTTGTTCCTTACTCGACTGTTACTGATAAAACATTGAAAAATCAAATCTTTTCCACAATGTAAAAGCAATAACGTATGTGTTCCATAATTATCGTACTAGTTTGATTCAGTTTATTTTATCCCTCTTCGTATTACATCGAATATAAAATTTATTTAGGGTTATGATTTGATATTGCTAATTTACGTTCAACAAACTGAACCATATTGAAGGTTACATATGTTGCCACCCATCGCATGTCTCTTGCTTATAAAGCATATTTTATACAATTTAATCTAAAACTCAAAAGCTTTACGATGATAATATGTGAGCGGTTTTATCGTCTACATTAGATAACACAAAAAATTTCGAAAAGTTGGTCGTAATGAATAGATTATTTTAAAATTATCGTACAGACTTTATTACCCCAACGCGAGCGGAGTTGTTGGTAAATTCATGTCAATAATCTGTATATCTACGAAATTCCTCATCACGTTGAACATTACAAACTTCACCCTTGCCGCCATTATTGGCAAACTTAAGTGAACACGCCGTGTTATAATGTTTTATGTTCGAAAAGTTAGCGGGAAAATTCCATGTGTGCAAAATAAAGTTTTGCAGTTAGCTTTGTGTTCTAGTGATAACGAGCAACGATTTTATCAACAGAAATAAAAAATAAAAAAAAACAATATTAATAAACAAAATATCGCATTTAAGGATGATCGTTTTGTTGATAATTTGCTATGCAATGATAAGATTTAATTCGACAAGGCTTACCGATTGCTATCTTTAAACAAAATTATTTCTCTCTTAAACACGTAATGATCATAGTACAATGCCATTAGTAATCAATACCCAAATACCGAGACTGCTAATGTCGGTAACTTCTAAGGTCGTTTACGTTTTCCTTACCACGGCGAGATAATAATAGGTCTGTTGATATGGCGCATCACGCCATTGCAATCCATTTTCATGTTTTTCAATTATTTTTGTAATTATCGGTGAATTACATTTTAAGTCAACTGTGATAGTTTGTTATTAATAATAATATAATAATTATAACTGCTCACACCTGTAGTATTAGATATCCTGTTAGCAGGAGGCGGGCGTATATAGAATACAACATAAATTATCACCCAAGACTACAAAACGTTTTTCAGCCAAATAAATCTCTGCTTTCATCCAGAATCGAAGCCGAAACCCTCAGCTAGTCAGTCGGGGTCACCAACAACGAGCTACGGAATCGTAAATTGTTACTAATAACTGTTTAGCCGCCCATCCTATCTAGTTACTACAATTAAAGTCAGTGCTATTTGTTTAGCGATAATAAAATTCATCGCTCACAGCCGACTATACACCACTTACTTCAACTCGGTTAACAAGTGTCACGAAAAGTTGTCGTCGTAACATCAATCTTAGTTCCTCGACAAATAAATAAAAACATATTTCGCGAAGTGTAAGTTTCGATTTTCCTTAATGATGTTTACTCTTCTATTAAGGCGAGGGATGTATTTTAGAACTTTTCTGACCTAATAATTTTTTTATTCAATTATGTAATAGGCTAATCTCTATTTCAGCTGGTGTTACGCCTTTTCTTCTGTGGTATAATTAATAAGTTATGTTTTTTATAGTGCCCATCAATTTACATGTGCTAATTCAATTGATTTCAATTCCAATAGTACATCGACTAACTAATACTGGTGTTAGTTCAGTGGAGGTAAAATCAGACCGATTCGACCAGATTTTGCTGTGGAGCGACCGACTTGGTCCTCAGAAGCAGCTGTGATCGACCCTGAACTGGACAATGGTCCACTTTGATTTCGGTCACAGTTGTCATGAGCTACACTGATCACTTAACACTAGGTTCACATACAGTTCACTGTTTTATTGCTAGTTATGACCAATAAAAAAAAATTGTGTATTTGCATGAACAGTATAAAAATATTTCTTCATAAAAAAAATTATTAAAGAAATATTTGCACTGTAAATTTATTTTATTATAATCCAATTCCAACGTTAATTAATTATATACCTTCAAGTTTGAAGCAAAGAAAAGCAAAGTCGGTCGCTAAGCGGAAGGCGGTAAAGGTGCCTATTCAAGAAATTTCCCATTGAATTGAGGGTACGTTAAGGATACTTAGAAAACTGATGACGTGTAAAACTCTGATAGAAATATCAGCGTTTTATTTAATGTCACCAACGAGACGAAGTAGTTGTTTGACTTACATTGAGTTGTTTGTTAGCGCACAACGCAAGGACACGTTAGCAAAATCGACGATGTAATAAAACTTATACTCTTGTACTAACAGTATCGTATTATCTAGGTAAGAACAGAAATATATTAATTATGTATTGAGACTTATATTTTTCATATTGGTACATCAATTGACTATTCTTAGGTACGTATACTACTATCAAAATTTCGTTTATTTTTTTCCTTACAACCGACAGACTAATATTTTTTTTATTGTATGTTCTCTATCTCTCCTTCAAAAGGAGAGGGGGAGAAAAGATTCTCGTTTGCTAATGCAATATTTTGTTGAATAACTAAGAAAATTTTACTTAGTGCTAATAAGTGCTAATTGATTACTTAGTACTAAGAAAATGTTACTTAGTTCTAATAAATTATCAAAATTTATCAAATAAGTAATGACGCTTTAACTTGGTTTTTGACCGACTTCCAAAAAACGAGGAGGTTATCAATTCGACTGTATTTTTTTAAAGCAAAGAATCGTTTTCGCACTACGAATAGATTTAACTAGAGAATTTCACAGGCGTACAGAGGTAACAGTAGAGATTTTTGCTGGTTATGTATAATAATAGTGCTAATTAATTGGTTTATCTTCACACATCACCACAGCAAGCCTAAATACCTCTCCATAGTCTTGGATACCGCCAAACAGTAATCACGCTAATTTGTATCTTGACTTCGTAATTTGGCACATTGTCATAATCAGAATTTCATGGCGCACTGAAAAGCGTCTACGAGGCCTTATGTATTCAAATTACAGAGCAGTAAACGAAATAAGTTTGTGTATTAAGTTTATATGATCAGAATTATTAGAAATTACTTTTAGTACCTATATCGTACCGAATAAAATGTTCAGTATAGTTAAACGAGTTAAAACTACCTATAATAATAAAAATTGTTTGTAAATAATATGTTCTGCAGCGTTTCCTCAAAAAAAGACTAGCGATTGCTGGCCTTAATAATATAATAAATTCAAAGTTATTATCATGCACCTACTATAAATAAATAAAAAATTTATTACACAAACACCATGTTTTTTAAACAAGAAAAAAAACGTGCGAAAAATAGAATACCTCTGGAAGCGATCCAAGTTCGTGAAAACTTACGAATCCACTATATTCGTGTGGCGGTAGCGGAGTTCCTAAAGGAAAGTAGGCCTTTGATCGGCATTTCCCTCTTTGATTGAATGTTTTCTGTCTGAGGGCAGCCAGCGTGTAGTCTTTCTTTTGACTTCCAAGTATTGCTTAACTGAGCATTTCTATAATACCATATAATTTGATGGTAGAGTGAAGTTAGAAAATGGAAAAATACGAATTCGATTTTCTTCTCTGCTAAGGCTGGCAGGGCCTATTCGTATTCGAAAAATTGGGACGAAATGCGACAGTAACTGAATTTTTAAGCAACATCTTAAAATTCTTTGATAGCGTTCTCTACTCAGTGTAACAGTTTATGTTAGAAATGGACAGGTGTACACGTAAACAATGAATATTTAATGTTTTTGTAACGCATACATAAAAGATCAGAGAAAGAAATGAGAAGAAGATATTGAAGAGATCGCTCTTAACAAATAAGGCCGCTACACTTGTTATTACTTCTATCCCTTTAAACTCTTCATCGGGTTTATGTAATGGCACAATAAAGTATATTTGTATTGTATGGTATTTTACTAATTTTAGCTTTCCGCATACCTTCTCCATGTGAACTTCGACTTTGTCAAATTCAAACTCTTTCGTGCGCGTAAAGTGTTTATTAAATAGTACTAAGTATTATTGATATATCGATAAAAGCAGCAAAGGGACATGCAGTTTACCTGGTGTTAAATGGTCACTACAACCAATGACTATACAGTATTTTGTAAACGATTGTGGTGGGGCAATGTTCATTTCAGTTCATATCTGTAGTGGTACTCGTAATAAAAGCACTCGAATGGAAAATGGAGTTATTGGAGGATGGACATTAAAAGATTGTGTTGCGAGAAACGAGTATCTACTGAATAACAAACTTATATACAATATTTTAAATGTTTTTTTTTATTTGTTGATAGTAGGTTTTTAATACGCTCGACTTCGCCGCACGTTACTAGTATTGGTAGTAAAAATGCATACCATACCGAGGGTCTTGAGTTCGATTACCGGCCGAAGCAGATATATATGTGGTGCCAGGATGTTCGTTCTCGGTTGTTCGTGATTTCGCAATTCTAGTGCAGGATTGTATTGTTCTTATTTACCACACTAATGTATACAAAAATAAATAACTAGAATCATCCTGCCTCTAGTATGTTCTAATACATTCATTCCATTTCATTCCAATCCAACTTGTTATACCTCATAGAATTTTCCGATTTGAAGGTGTTCTATTAGCTGTATTGAAAAACATTTTTATTTTCAAAAGAAGTTGCCTACATTTAAAAAGACTAACCTCTCAATTATTAATATTGTACGAGATATTTAGGTAAAGCGTACTCTTAAATGGATTTAAACTTCTATAAACTTCAGAAAACTAGGAGAAACTTAATGACGGATATATTGAGTACATGAAATAGTATTTTCCCCAAAGTTTCGATCGGATTCCGGTTAAAACTAGTCCGCCAAAGCTACATACAAATTGTGTTCCATGTTCAAAACTTTTGTTATCAGACTTTAAGACAGATAAATTAAACTTTCCTAATCGTTCATCACCATTAATTATTATGTTCGTTGGTAAAATTTGTCATAGATAATGGTGGTGGGATACCAAAGATGGTAGGAACTATCTAGGTTCAACCTACATACCTATTTCAGCTTTGAAAGAACGTTTGCGAGTTGTGTATCAGTTTGAAGGATGTAGGTAGCAGGCTTATAATAAACAAGGAGACCAAATGGTCGATCGGTCGTCGAGTGGTCGAAACAAGGGTACGATTTGTAGTACGTTACAGTTGTAGTGGGCTATAATGATTACTTAACGCCAGGTGAATTACGCGCCCGTTCGCAATTATCATACCCAAAAGATTTTTTAAGCCAGCAAACTAAGGTATTAAATAATCTTCAGAGGTAAGGTAACTTCTTAAAGTTTTCCCGGAAGCTCAAGAAGAGATGTAATGCAATATAGGCAACGCATCAGTGACTCGTCTGGTGATGCACGTGTCCGTGGACGACGGTGAATCTTTACTATCGGTCCATCGGCCTGTGTCGGCTTTCATACCAAATAAAAAAACAAAAGCAATAAATTTGATCTCGGACAACACGAAACCCGGAGCCACATATTAAGGTTGTAGCAGAGAGCCTCGCGCCGACAATAAAATGGTACATAAATTGTCCGACTGTGCGTAACTTGGTCCGGCAAGCTGTAACCTACTGGAAAATTAGAGGTCTCAAACAAAATGAACTCGGTAAAACGTATATTCGCTCTATAAACATGTCTTATATTAACAAAGTATAAACGCTCCATCATTGACCAACTAAAATAATATTAACCTTACGTTCAATGTAGATAATTAATTCATTATACGAGTAGTTTAACTGCAAAAATATATATGGCAGAGATTACTTTCCTTTGTTATATGAATAGGTAATTTCACTCATATCAATATTAGTGGTCAATTCTAATGATAAATGTTTTGTTAAGTTTTCTTAGTTACATTTTTGTTTCTGTAAATTAAAATAAAACTTAGTGGCAAATTTGCCTACAATATAATAAAATAGGACTCATATATGTTTTAGTGGTGATAACACCTGCCTAGATTCTATTGGGTTAGTATCAGTTATTTCTATTGCCAATCAACTGTTTAGTTTAGTTTAGAGCTATAACCGACCTAGTAAATTATTTGTACAGGTTGGTTATTATTGCCATGGGCTACTGTGAGCACTTAACCCTATACTAGTGTTTGGGAAGGTGGTAGAACCTATCTAGGTTCGACCGGGGCGATACCACAACCACACCTATTTCTGCTCCCAAGCAACTTTTGCGAGTGGTGTTTCAGTTGGAAGGGTGTGGGTGCTGGCACGCTTTGGATAAATGATGCGACAAACTTAGTCTACAGGAGTAGTAACGCAGCTGTGACCGATCTCGAAATGGACAATGGTCACAGGAGGTTGGTTACAGTTGTCATGGGCTGCAGTGATTACTTAACACCAAGTGAACTGCATGCCCGTTTGCTGCTCTTATATCAATAAAAAAACTGACGTCTTCTCCTACTTTTTAATTACCTTTTCGCTTGTTATTTTCCAACAAAATCATATTAACATATATCCTCATCTCTACGCATATCAAGAGTCGAAAACATCTCATCTATCAACATAGATGTGCCAACGCACATAACAGTTATTTAAAACTCACGTGAGCACGAGTTTAGAACAGACTTACAAAAGGAGGTCATCTAAACATTATCCAGAAAGTTCTGTGCATTGATTAAGGTCCGTAATTCATCAAACTACGCGAAGCTTAAACTACACTGTGTGTTCTGCGTGGCTGAACTTTCCCGTTCGCTTACTACATAATTGGAAGATCATCCATGGAAGAAGTTTTCAATGCATCTACGCGAAACCGCGCTTCATTCTTAATGCCATTGGCTATTGGACCAAGAAAGCCAGGTTTAATTATCGAGCGGAGTTAATTTTTTATTGGTATAAGAGTAGCAAACGGGCATGCAGTTCACCTGGTGTTAAGTGATCATTGCAGCCCATGACAACTGTAATCGACTTGGAATTCTGTTGTCCATTTCGAGATCGGTCACAGCTGCGTTGCTACTCCTGAGGACTAAGTTGGTCGCCTCATTTATCCAAAGCGT
>DWHE01000437.1:0-10423 GCA_018247495.1 Satarupa nymphalis | reverse complement strand
AACGAAAGCTTGAGTTGCTTCACAGCAGATATAAATGTAATTATTTAAATTCGTTTCGTCAAACCGTTTATCGAAAGAATCTTTATAAACATCTTTATTTCCACCATTCTTTACATTTAATTTTGGGTGGCACAACATCTTTCCTTTCCCTCCTATTTATTTTTGACATTGATCTCTGTATTGGATCAACAATAACAGATCAAATACATCAGATTAACAATTATAATAAAACTACATAAAAATCGTTTAAAATTTTTCAATTAAATTTAAGTTGGATAAGTCGTAACGCAGCCTGTAACTGTATTAACTAGTAATAAACATAATTATAGGTTTTGAGACGACGTAAAAAATATTCCATCAAAAATGCAACACAATTTATCATGAAGTGCCATAACTTATAATGTTTTCTTGCTTGGTGATAAACGCAAGTTAACAGCAGCGCGGTACGCAGCCGGCCGGTACCCGGACTCACCTTGTGAGCACCTTTAATCAGATGATGTCCCGTTTATTTATGACGAATAAGTACGAAGTGACGGCGAAGTTACGAGTTATTTATAAAAGGCTAATCCACAATCCGTCACTGACCAACCGTTTGCACGTTTTATAGTGTTTGAAACCCTCCCGACGCCACCAGGTGTTTCCACTCTTCGCATCTATATCGGTGCAAATATCAATTAGTTTCGCTTTAATTATTACAATTAATTTACGTAATTAACAGTGAGTAAATAACACGTAGCCAAATGTGCAGTTGATTTATATCCATTATGAAATGAACTTCAAAGACGATTTGAATTCACTTTCGTGTTCCTTAAAAAATTATATCTAACATCAAATGAACTACAAAGCGTTCCATTATGAATTCTTTATATAATTCTTCAATTGTTGACGGATCTGTCTCGTCAAGTAGAACAAGGTTGAAACAAACTTCGCCCACGAGACGTTCATGATTAGTAAAGTCGAAGAGAGATTACCAGTAACAAAACACTAGTATGACGCTTAAATATATTAAAGTCGACAACATCGACAGAAAGAAAGGAGACGGCAAACTAAATATATTAAACCAGGATGACGCTACGAGTACAAACAATGAAACGGAACGGAGGCAAGAAGCCATCACTCTTGCGTCAATACACGCTGACAGGGCGACGGGCGTTTATTAGCGACCAAGAATCAAGCCCTTATTGATATGGAGCAGCGGTGACGAACATGAATCTCAATTGTGACGATTGCTGAGCCAGGGGCGATAAACTTTGTAATGTCACATCATCATAATGTTAATAATCGAGTAATGAAGTAACAATTTTACTAGAGCTACATTGGTACTAGCTTACCTCGGTAGAAAATCAAGTTCTAAGAGCGCCTTGTATTTCACACCTGTGATTAATCATACGCGTATTAAATCAAAATGTATTGTGCAAATAATGTCAATAGCGCTCAACGTGCATGTGAAAATTCTAGAGTAAAAATACCTTTTTAATTTTCATAGTACTTACAATTCACAAACGTCAGAGATGGTGGAATTCATTATGAATAACATTTATTTATATAATCGTGCAATAAAAAACGTTCAATTAAACATATATTTGAAGAACCCAATATCATAGCGCTTCGGCAAAACCTCAGGAGGAAGGTCCCAATATAGCAGTATCTAATGCTTAAGTCGCCCTAAAGCCTCCGACTAACCAACTGTTAAATGTAAACTCTACAGCACCTTTCTGAGTATTTAATAACGATAATAAAATTAATGCTAAAAAAATAATAAATATTGGTACTTCAACGAGGTAATGTCGCCGGTATTCTGGGGACTCATCCTAGGGATAGCAATTTGGATTAGTGTTATTTTATAAGTTAATATTTTCTTTTCTTTCTTCTTTTTTTATATACAGAGAATATGTTTTAATTTTAAGCTTGGAATGTAATTAAATTAGTATTTTATCATTAAAAGTAAATAGTGAAAATGTTAAAGACCAATTGTGTTAGCACGTAAAATCCATCTGTTAAATGGTTAGGCAGTAGCCCCAGAAGTTGAAACAATTTACGCATTCGGCCGTACAGTATAATTTAACGAATGCCGATCTTAACTGACTGCTGGACACACAGAAGTTAACGGAGACAACAGCACTTTACGGCCCGGCTGCAGTTCAAACGTCATTAGCATAATTAAAAATTCAATTAACACCCGCAATTACACCTCCAACCACCTGTCTGAAATAACTTGGACTTTAAAGACTTTATTTGTACTGGTAACATTAACGGGTGTACTTTTAGAAAGAAACGCATAAATAAGCCGGCAATACAAACAAATGCACAATTAAAAACGTGCGAAACACGGGAAAGAAATAACTGCATTGTTAGCCTTAACCTAATGATGCAATTTAAAAGTTACTTTACATTTCAGAAGCTAAATTCATTTAGGCATTCAATCTGCAGTTAACAAATTTTAAACGCGTGTGTGTGAATGATATTACCTGCCGAACGAAGGTCTCGGATTCGATTCCCAGTCGAAACAGACTTATGTGACAGATGTGTATGTAATTCGCGTGTTATTTATTTACACTCAATAAGCTCGTTCACTGTATTCGGATCAGTTTTTTTTCAGTGTGACTTTCGATTTTACGTAAAACACGAACTCGGCCGCAGTATGAAGCCTGAGCATGTTTGTTCAACTTTTCTGACTTCCAAATATAGACGAGCCATAGCAGTATCATTTTGGGCACGATGCTGACTTCCTTATAGAGAAGCGTACCAAATTAATCCTTAGGAGTAACAAAAGATCTGTGACTGACCACAAAATAATCCAACGGTCGCATTTTATTTTACTAAGGATTTATGTTTTATGGACTGCAGTAATCATGGAAATGAATGATACGAAATATTTTTTGTTGTATGACACTATCTTTCTTTGTATCACTGTATGTTATCTTCAGATCACGGTGCAATTAACGTCTGTGATGTAAGAATGTACATCTAATTTGGAAAAAAATCCGTCCTTCCACACATACATAATTGATTCGTTAACCTTTGAAGCCAGTCGAATAACAAACATATATGCCTACTAATTCGTAAATTATACTAATACACCGATACCTAACTCCGGAGTCGTCCGTCCATCGGATCGCAATAAAAGAATATAATCTTAACGTAATAAACATCGAGTGATTTTATCTGAGCTTAAAATATGGTAATGCGAAAAACGCCGCGGCTCAATCATAACTTACCCGCTAATGTCAGCTCCGTGACAGCTCCGTCTGATTGGCCCGAGTGCTGGACATACGGACATGCACACTAAATTATACGACAATAAAAATTTTATAGCAACCACCAGAGATAATACGCGATTGCTCTTGTCTCACCGCCTGCGTGGAATTAGAAGCGATGATAAAAAAATATTTTCTTCTTTTATGCATTGTTGATGGTTTCTGACCGCAATCGATCTATGAAAAAAAAAGTTAAACTGGCTGGTTAATATTGAGTTTTTATTTCCTTTCATTGAATATCAAAGGAAAAATACGTGCACTAAAGAGATTGGTTGCGTTATAACCGATTTGCTACATAATTGCTGAAACCGACCTGCAACCAGTATTTAATAGATCCAACGGTTTTGTTTTCATAAACTGCAGTGGTCGCTTGAAATCACATACATTGAAAACCCGATTTCCACTCTTATTTCAATACAGTAAAATCTAAATTTTAGTAGATATAAACATATTTTATAATAAATATACTATATTTTGAAATAAATTAACAATTCATGTTTGCTATCGTTTAACTTTTCATTGTAAAACACCAATAAATATTATCTTATATATTTATCGCTTATGGTGTGACAGGTGCTTTGCGACACGGCGTATTCACTATCGAAGGCAGTTGATTCCGTCATTTACTTGGCGCATTCAGTAATCATTCGAGTTTATGCATCGAGGTACCTATAATGCCTATGTCGCTAATCGATAAACGAAATACATACATGTATTAGGTGCCTAAACATCAAATACATTATAGCTAGGTACGAGTGCGACGTATGAATATTACCTAAGTGTATTTAAGTTTAAATTAAGAAGTAGCTGATATCGAACTTTGGATTATTTGCTGTGAGATTACATGAAACATTACAAGAAGAAAAGATTAAGCTATAGTCCAATCGTACCATCTAAGTTTGGTAATCTTCTCGGTGGAGGATCACAACCTTATAGAGGACGAATTCTGAAATATCGCACAGGGATTTTTTTATGTAGCGTATCCAATATAATAATACGTCATAGCGGAATCATCCTATTTAGATACTTCGAAGCAGTTTGTCTCAATGTAACATTGAGTAACGACGCACCAGTCTGAATGCTGTTACACACTTACCAATGTACGTTTATTTATACTCAAGCAGATATCTTAGCCCTAAAAGCCAAGTAGAGATACAATACTTAAACACGAGGCTTTCGATTCACGAGATATTATTTTACAGGTTTCATTAAACGACAAGAGTTTTAATTTACCGCCGGACTATTGTTTCGAGTCATAAAATTTTAATTCCAACTCTGCTATGAGAGTGTTGTTGACATTATCATAATATTGGTTCCGTCGCCGCTGTACATTCGTATTTTTTGTACATTTGTATTTATTGTCATTCGACAATAAAAAATACTAATAAAAGTATGCATATTAACAAGATTCCATAAAAATGGGAATATTTAAGAAATTTGGAATTGTTAATTTTATGTGCAATAAAATTATTATCTTCCATATCAAACGGAATACTTTCTATTGACCTTTGTATTTGTATAACGGTATTTAGCGTTCTAGGCATTATATTTAAATTTAAACACAGGTTAAATGTGAGTTTGTATGTGATATTTGCTTCGATTGATTGATTACAGCAGTTAGCGGCTCTCTCCAAGTCCAACAGTGGAGCTACTTGCAAGATACTGCACCCAAAGACCTCCCACTTCACATAGTATATGACTTGTGGTATCAACCAGTGCCGATGGTAATAACCGTGGAAGAACCGAATATGGTCATACATCCAACTGTCCATCGCGCCCACTGTTGCGTAGCTAATTTGTACCAACGTTTAATACATGAAAACTTCTACTTGACTACTATTTAAGGCTTGTTCCTAGCTACTAAGCCACTTCGCCGTCACTTATTCATAGACTGACCGAAATAATAACAATAATGTCAATTACTACGATCTTTATAGCGCTTAACTTGCCTTTTTGATAAATGAATCGTGGCACCAAAGTTTTTAAAATTCAATCAAAATTCATTGTCAAATTAAAAATTATAACTCAACATCGTAAAAAGCAAATTTAATCTTCAATTCATTTAGCTCGCACCATCTGCCCGCGAATCGATGGAGCGGCACAAAAGGTGACAAAAAGTATGAGAACAATATGTAAAACAGAAAACGCAAGAACAAAATATAACTCATCTCAGTCAGCGCCGACGGACGAGTTGGTCGTTTTTCTGCGCGCTATCTTCATATCCGGACATGGTGAAAACCTCCCTCGGATGCGCCGGCTTGCGTTACCCATTGCCACACGTCGTGCGAATAAGCGATGAGCGAGCTACGAGAAATACTTGAATAGGAAAGACCAAGGAACTACACTTTCTTCTAGTGAAACTGTAGCTGTAGAAGTTACCACAGCAGCAGGAGCAGTTGATCTTTGTTACCTGATTTATCCAGGTATTTTTAATAATGTCTCGGTTGTGTCGGCTAATTTATGTATTCATTTATCTTCTATCCTAGTACGGAATTTAGACCATTCTAGTAGAAGATTCCAGTCCACCGTACTCGACATTTTCTGCTCGCTGTTGGTGAAACACGTTCCGGCCTCGGTTTTCGTTAGACGGCCACACAACACAGCGAAGGCGCTTCACGTAAACGCAAACGGCATGGAAAACGCTTTGCGGCATACGTGTTGTCTTTATCTGAAGACTATAAACAGTCTTGACAGGGGGGGTGCGTTCGACACATTCGCTCGAAATGTGCACTTTATCGAAAAATGAGAAAAAGAAGGCGAAGCAGAGTTTAATGAAACCGACGCCGGCGAAACGTCAGACACTCTACGAATATTTGTCGAATGAAACAGAAATTGCTGTAACACACCAGTTTATCCAGAAACCTGGTTCTATTAACGATTATTTCGAAATCGTAAAGAGAAATTCAAGATCGAGGAACGAAGTTAGGGATTTTTATATTCAAAATAGTTACGAACACACATTTCATATATACTAGTACATCCTCAAACTGTGTATTTATTGGTCACAGATATACCGCTACTCTCGACTTTCTCTCGAAAGCTAAATTTGAACTCCTCATCGCCTGATCTCAGTGGTGTATCGGTATACCACAACCTTCAAATCGAAATGCAAAAACTACTAGATGTGCCGATACCATCCCAACCCCAAGCTAAAAGTGACCTGTACCAGCGAAATTTTCAGAGATCCCATTTATTATACAACAAATGTTTTTATCGACCTAAATATCGACATAAACCTAAACTGATGACCTGACGATAAGCAATGCCCGCTAGCAAACACGGAGCGGCGTGAAGGATGAAGAAAAACAAACGAAGCATTGAATCGTCAAGCTCTCACCGTCACACAACCCGACATCGCATGCGATTTTATCCTCTCCAACACAGAAGCGGACTTTGATAAGCCTCGCTTAGCAGAATCACAAACTCATTCAAATCTAAGCAATCGATACCCATCTGGAGTGCATCAGATAGACGTATGGCCAGAATGAAGCTCGTATCGCAATAAGAAATTGCATTTCAACCCGTTATCTGCGATAGCGACGTACCTGCGATGGAGGCGATACTCGAAGTCGATCCGTGGCTTCGTCATGTCTATTATGAATTTGGGAGATATCATTGTTGTACATGTTTTCAAAGCATTTTGAGCTTTGACATAAAGACGGATCGATCGTTAATTGTATCTCTTTCTGATATTCTTTGCAGTCTGTTAATGTTATTTTTTGAATTACATGTGCTTATTTCTAGATACTTATATAACAAATTTCTATTACCGATATGATTGAAAGAGTGAAAAAGGCTCATTAATTTTTACGCTGCGCTGGGCGTAACTTGGTATTTATATATGTGTATAACTTTATATATTAGATATATAGAAAGTATAAAACAATATCTAAAAAAATCGATTTTCTTTCTTAAATATTTTGAATTAAAATTGTGAGTTTTTACAATCACAAAAATGGGCTTTATTAATGTAGACTGCATCAATACGTTGAACGAAGACAATGACATGCTGACTCGGCCCGCGGATCCGAAGCTCCGTAGATCACAACAACAGTTGCCGCAAATTAAAAAAGCAAAACTTTGTCAAACCACATTGACGAAATAATTTAAAGAACTAGAAAGAAAGCTCACCTAAATTGTACATTATAAAATTGAAGTAGCTTACATATGAAACTTTGCATTCTAGTCACGTCAGAGCCGTCACGTACTTATCCAAAGCTCATTAAAACGCATCCTAACACTGTATCAGCGCAATTACAATCAAGGTGCGGGACCTCACACGCGGTTAATTAACAGCTGTCGATATTGGAGACGAAAAAATAAAGCGCGCTTTGGTATCGGAGATAACGCGGCGCACGGTATCTGCGTTCGCGGCGTCTCTTAATGAAGAAATGCAAATTGTGCGCGCCCACGCACGCGGCGCGTTTGAAACTTTGAATCGTGACGGGCTTCTGAATATTCCTACCATCATGCTCGGGTCCATGTGGCCTTACAAGTGCGCCTTTATCATTTCGCGAGATAAGACGCTAGGTGGCATCTTGAATTTCGAGATTCTTGTGTCCGCTGAGTGGTCGCAGTTTTGTGATAAGGATAAATCATGATACAAGATGTATGTTTGGACATTTATCTACAGGTAATTCTTTTCTATTTTCTGTTTATTTTAATTAAATTATACCTACTACTAACTTAAGACGCTTCCAGTTCTATCGTATCAGAGATGCTATAAAAAGAAGACTTCGATGTTTTATAACAAATCTGAAAGCAATTTACCTAAAGATGTAACATCAAAGTTTGGTTTTTAATCAGATTATGGCAGATGGAGAGTACTTACAAAGTTTGGTCAACACCAAACCGTGCCAAAGCTGCCTACCCGTTGAAATCGTCTTCAATAAATTACATCGTCACTAGACCCGAGCTGAGAATAATCAATTAGGTACATTTATAAGTGTAAAAAGGGTCTAAAATGAATTCAAAAAAAATCGTTTCTAGTATTAAGCGTGGCATCGTAGGAACTGTAAATAATGCCGTGGATCGCACCGTCGCGGCCCAATGAGCAGGTAATGCGGAGACGCGGGAAGTACAATCACTTTTATGGAGCATCGCGTGTCTGAATGTAAATAGACCACCTGGAGGAAAAAACCGTCGATAGTGGATTCTTCACTTATTGATAATTATCGATGCATTGCAAAATGTACACGGCTAATGTTTCCTATCAGCTGTGTTGAAACCGAATTCATCGATAAGGGCTAAATAGCTAGTCACCGCTCCGCTTAATTTCGTTGTTGCAAATAATCTGATTAGTATAGATAATTCTAGTTTAATCGGCATTATGCTCGGCCTGGTCTTAGTTAAATCATTTGAGGAAGCACGGATTAACTGGGTTTCCTAACTTAAGGAGCGACGAGTGCGCTCAACACTCGCTTGAAATCGTGGCCTTCAGTGGAGTTCTGAGAAAAATAATGTACTTCGGAGTATATGGTAATCAGTAGATGATCGTAATATTAGAAGAAACATTTATTGGACTTGGTCATATGATTCGTCTTATATATCTTTCCACTTATATACGTTGGAACTACGTGTTGGATTATTCTCCATGGCTTGGACTTATCGGACGATAATCTCTTGCAATTAATCATAAATGAATTGTCTTAAAAACATATAACCTCACAGCCTTGCAGTAGGATTTATTGCGTCAATCGAGTACGAATTTTTCTGTCGCAGCCGGTAATTGATATTACTATCATTGGGTCGGCAAGACGAAGTAGAAGTAGTAGTGAATATGTTCATTAACTGTCATGAATATATGAGGAACGCAGGGTAAGCAGTGACCTTCATGTCGTAATATATATCTTGGGAGGGTTTTGACAACCGTGACCATTTGAAATGTTTACGAGTAAAGTTTCGGGTGCTTTGGCGAAAAACTTGAGACGTCCTAAATATACACGTAATTTAAGCGCATTCACCGAGGCTGCGTTATTGCGATGAAGTCGCGATGTGAAGCCGTCAGTGCGCAGATATTGGATCTGCATTTGCAAGACTGCTTTTCCGTGACGCCAGCAATATCGCATGTCAGTTTTCAGATTGGCAGAGTTGATATGGGATAGAAAGTTTCGAATTTACGCCCGATTTAGACGAGAAATTTTCCACGCATTTGTAAAAGTAGAAGCTCGCAAATCTAACAACTACTTCAACAATTTTTTTGGAAAAATACAGATCTTGTCATGTCCAGTACCAAATATTGCAGGCCCATTCATTACTAATATCACAAATTATTTTTCTTATTGCTGTAAGAGTAACAAACGACCATGCAGTTCACCCGGTTCAAGAGATCACTGCAGCCAATAGCAACAGTAAGCAACCTCAAATGGACCATTTCCATTTCGGGGTCAGTCACAGCTGCCGTGCCACTTCTATGGGCAAAGTGTTTCGCGTATATATCCTAAGCGTGTCGGCACCCACACGCTTCAAACTGAAACAGCACGCAAAGAGTTGCCTCACAATAGAAACAGGTTTGATAGTGGTAATGAAAAGCTCGAACTTGGATGAAGGATGAATTCTACTACCACTCAGTAGTGAGTTCAAGGGCCTGTCCTTAGAACCGTATTCTAAATGCATATTATTGTATGTATCCTTGATTCGTACGATCTAATATCCTTGCTAAAACCTTCACTCGGTGTGACACCCGCATAATTCTCGACAGACTGCAGATTGGCAGCTTTGATAAAGAACACAGCCATTAATCTTTGATAGAAAGTTGCCACTAGCATCGACTTCGGCTTCACATTTAGCTTTGTAACTCGGGCCTGAAACTACGGATTTGACACCGATTCGGAAATACCGCAGTACAACTCATTGGTTATAAAACATTTCAGAGTGGTAATATGCAATGGCATTGACGGATCAGTTTCCGCAGAAGTTAACTAGTTTCGTCACCTTCAGGTACATCCCAAAGGCTTTTAAAAACCTGTTGCAAGCTGTGTTTCAGTTTGAACCATCCACACACACAGCAGAGGATTCTATTTTTTTTTAAATTGATATAAGAGTAGCAAATGGGCATGCAGTTCACTTGATGTTATGTGATCACTGCAGCCTATGACAACTGTAACCAACTTCGAATTGGAACTGTTGTCCATTTCGAAATCGGTCAGAGCTGCATTACTACTCCT
>DWHE01000436.1:0-10423 GCA_018247495.1 Satarupa nymphalis | reverse complement strand
GAAGACAATCTCAATCGATTCTATTCATTTGTATGTATGGATTGTGGTTCTGATTGCTTTCCATATTGAACTACTTTATAACAGTTTAAGTTTTAAAATACAAATTAAATGCAAAACCTGGCAAATGCTGTCCTGTACATTTATTTGTTCTTCGCGCTCAAATATACACTAACAAATTCACACTCACACCCCCGTTATAAGATGCCCTGGGTTGCGGATGGCGGACACGTACAGAACACAACATAAATCAATGTCTGTCCTCGTCGGGAATCAAACTCGAGGTCCGAACCTCGTCAGTCATAAAACTACCTCCGTGAAAAAATACACTTACATACCAATTTTTATGATGGCCTGTCAAATGGTGTTGGAGGTTAAGTTTATGTTGCGTGGTTTAGATGAAGTTAGCGTAGCGTATAAACCATCAGTAAGACGCGGCAAGTGACTTCTTTATACTACGTATTCGTATAGACTGTGTAAGCCAGTTCGTAGAAATAATTATAGTTGTAATTGGCCTAGTACTTTTAACATTTGAAGAGATTTACTGAATCGCCATTGAATCATTTAACTTGCAAAATTATACAAATTTCGTAACATCTACTCGACGAAAATGTCGGCGTTTATCATCATAACCGAGCACGGCTTAGCCGCAAAAAGGGTCCAATTTGCATAAGACAATAGCAAATTAAAAGACAACTTATCTCTAATCTAAATTACCTTACCACTGCAGAAGCTGATACTACATTATACTCTGATATATGGAAAGCAATAAATTCAGCGAGTAATGTAAATAAATGTAACAAAAACTTTGCTCAAATATCTTCTAGCGAACCAGAGAAAATAAGATAGATAACCAAGCTCAGTCAAAGAAATCGGTGACCTACTTAAACGTAAATTAACTGGAAAGGGTTACTTTGAACGGGTGTCCGACTGCCTCAACAGACATTTAGCTAATGTACCTTACATTCTTCTTTTCATTCCACGACGTGATGTAAATCCCTATTCTAAAAGACATAATTCGTACGTCTAAATAAACTTTGCCTAATCTTAACTGAAAAAATATATATAGTTTGTTTTAGATTAATCTGAGCTAGTAATAGCAATTTACCTAAGTGAAGATAACATTTTAAATGATATATTCGCTAATTATCCATATGAATTAAAATGTAAATAGTCGGTTATACAAAGTTGATAGACTCGGAAAGAACACGACCAATAACCGTAGATTGATAAATATAAGTAAATGTCCATGAAGAAGATTTTTATTCTATGCACGTTAATAACTTTGCCTAATTTAGCCCGATTAACTAATCACCATGAAAAATGGTGTGTATTTAAAAATATGTAATTAATAAGAATATCAAATATTTATCAGAATAACAAATAGTTAACTCGTGTTTAATATAAATTGCAGCTCATAACAATCCTAACAGATCCCGAATCGAATCATTGTTGTTTTCCAACTTGGCAATAATTGCGTCGCTACTAATTGATTACTTATTTGTCCTCCCCATTTCTTCAGCGTAAATCAGTTCAATCAAAACCTTTAAAACTGAAATCTCTCACATCAGAAATAGGTACTTCCCCTTACGAATCTATATAGATAGATTCTAATATAACCGATTTTTTATTGATATAAGAGTAGCAAGCGGGCATGCAATTCACATGGTGTTAAGTGATCGTTGCAGCCCATGACAACTATAACAAACCTAGAATTGGACTATTGTCCATTTCGAGATCGGTCACAGCTCTATTGCAACTCCCTAGGACTAAGTTGGTCAATACTTTATCCAAATCGTCCCGGTACCCACACCCTTCAAACTGAAACATAACTCTCAAGAGTTGCTTCAAAATAGAAATAGGTGTGGTGGTGGTGACCCAGTTGAAGCTGGATAAGTTCTACTACCACTCCACAAGAAAGTAATAAAGTAAAGTAAATGTAGAAAGTAAAGTAAAATAATATTAATATTTCTTTCTTGTTGATTTTTTAATTCAATTTCAAATAAAAGTTCACAACGTTGCTCATTATCGTATATCTTATATCGTTGCTTATTACGTTGCTAATTTTTCGTTACTACATAACAATGCCGATGACAAACAATCTAGACAAGTCCAGAAACAGAATCACGTTTACCTTGCCACACCACAAATAACTCCGCAAGGACGTTGACTCATACTATTGCGGCGATACAGTGGCCCATTATCCTGTTCTATAAAATGTACGTTTATACATACATTACAGTTCAATTCAACGTTCAAGGTGTAATTGACTAAAAACCGTTTATCAATTAAACTGGGATAATTCTTTAAATTTCCTTCAGCTCAATTTCTTTTTCTTCTATTACGTCACAACTTGCTTAGGAACTACGTATAAAAATTGTATATCGTTTATATTCTTGCGAAATTAATGCGTAATTTGTATTAAATATGTTCGGTTTAAAACCAAAACCGCCGAGTTTGAACATCGCCGCATATTAGCATGAAAAGACAATTAACTTAGTAATTAATTAATAGGAACTTGGGTGGGGAACAAATAGATGTATGAAATAGTGATTAAAAGTTTTGAAATAATTTTAATTTAACATTTAATGAAACGATTGAAATTTAATTGTTTTAACATTACGCTTTATGAACATTACGAGGTAATTGAAACCAATAGCGTAGTGTCCTCGGCGATAAGGAGCTACATCTAAAGGTACAAATAAACCTGAAATACTGTCCGTAACAGACTTGATTACATTCTTTTGTTTTATCAATTGTTTCTAATACTAATAATAAAATAAATCTTTAAGTGATTACTTTTATTTCAGATTGGATTCAATCTTTTTAATAAATGCGATTCAATCTACGAATTATTCTCAACTCATGTGATTCAAAAGAATTTTATCTATGGACCTAAGGATAGAATTCTTCGAAATTCATTGACTAAATTATTATAACATTTGGAACACACGGATCAAGTTTTGAAACTTACTTGTAACTTGTGATTTGATAATTTCGACTTGTAACTTGAATTGGCCCTATAATTTAATAAACCTAATTTTACCCTTTTAATCTATACAGAAGGTATAATGCTGTGACAAATTGTAAATTCAAATTTCCAACTTTAATGCCTAATATTAATGAATCATCACTAAGTAAATAATACATTCTACTTACGTAATATATTATGTGCTTATAACTTGGCTAATTAAGTAAATTTAGTTGATATCTACGATTACTTATATTGTAAAAAACGACTACTAATGAAACTTATTGAAGATTCATGTTCTTCTGGAGTGTTTAATATGTAATTCTTATAATTCAATTAAACAAAAAAATGTAGTACATTTTGTTTGCAGCCGAAAACAATAGAATTACTTAAAAACAGTAGCTTTCCGTGTCCAATTCTATCGGACTCTTCTATTATACATTTTGGTTTGAATCTACAGCTTTATTGTCACCGCAGAGCAGTTTACCTTGCACACATTTCAGATGATAGAATGTTATACACTATTGCATTTTACTTTATTACTTTATATTATTCATTTTGGTTTTTTAGTAAATGAATTTACGTCTATAATTACAATAAATTAAATACTTTAAATTCGATTACTAAACTATAAATATGAAACTATAAATTTAAAAAAAATCGTATACATCATTGTTATGAATATATTTTTTACCTCACATTCCATTATTCTTGTATATTATTAGCTCGATAAGTCTGTAAGAGATCGCTTTTAGAATAAGGCAGTCTATTGATAACATTGGTACTACTTTTTACGTTATTGGTTAGCTTTTGCGATCTTCAATAATATATTTGTTGTATTTTAAATTTGTGTGTAATAATATAAAAAGGTTTTATTTCATTCTTGTTATTATATTTCCATTATATTCAGTTCATACTATTTATTTATTATTATTATAATAATCTAGCACACAAAATTTATTATATCTATATTTCCTTTACCTCTTCCTGGGTCTGCTGGAAGAAATTTCTCTTAGAAATAAGCAGTACCTACCTGTGTACTATTTTTTTTTATTTTATCGTTTTTATTTTTGTGTACATAAATAAATAAATAAAGGTAGTTACCAAGATAATAACAGTAATAAAGCTCGCTGAAATCGTAAATAAAATGTGCGGATGCTATCCGGTTCCACGACGTATCAATTTCAAGTGTTTCGTGTTGGAACAACCAAATAATTCAATTGCCATATTCTGTTTGCACGGTACTAATTATGGCCGGTCATATTTTAGCGGCGAAGCTGCGCCACGGCAACATTCCACCAACGCTGGTCAAAATGCAATTAAAGCTCGCCAACCACAGCTCCGAGGCTGTGACAAGATAAGCATTATGGAAATTTAACACAGTTGCGGATGTTAACAATGTAACACTTTGCCAAATATGTGTATCCAGCGCAAGAATATAAAGCGGCGTGTATCTATGTAGATTTATCTCCATATTTATAAAGTTGCGACCCGTACTTCTACTCTGGTACACAGATTCGAGTTAAATTATTTATAAAGATGGATAGTATTGAATAACTATGGATTGGTAGAACTATGGATTAATCTATGTGAAATTAAGTCTGCTTTTTGCGGCTTCATCGTTATCTATGTTTTTTAGTTTTGAAAGCTTAGTTTTTATAGCTTAATCCATGTTTTGCCAGTTTAGTAGGTGAGTTCTTTTTGCCCCTTTTCCCGCCAGATCAAGGCACGGTGATTTTATACCTAGTAATTGTACTAAATAAATTAAACTAAATTAAAATACTAGTAAATATAAAATAATAGTAAATTGTACTAGGCTATACAAAATTGCTGAAGAGGAAATATAATCATCAATTTCCCCACTTTTCTTAACAACGAACAATATCGCATATCACCAAAATTCAATAGATTCGAAATTTAATATATTATTACACCGCCTTATTTACAGTAATGATTGGTTATTCGATGCTCGTAAACAACACACAAATACCTAGTATAGTTTAAGCAGGGTACAAGTATATCAAACAATAGTTGTTATAAGGAATTCATACCCACACTCTTGGGACTGAGGGATTATACATCGGTTCCCTCGAAGTTTGAGTAAGTGGATATCAAGATTCGTACGTACCACGTCTGTGATATACATACGCATCACCCTCTATGTTCTGAACTTAATAATTTACTAGTACTGGAGTAAATTTTAAATTTGTATATAATTTTATTATTAATAAACTAACATTATTCTACAAGTGTTGGTTAGGATACTCTTTTTCTGTATGTTTTCTGTATATTAAAAATGAATCAGCTAATTATCATGCAAATGGATGTTTTCAAATGTACAATATACATAATATTTTGTAATTAAATTTATCTCTTGAATAAGTAAAATGAAGTTTACATTTTTGTCAATAATGCATTGCCAGCTGACAGTCCTATTAATTACATCAGATTAATACATTATTAAATTCCAGAAAAATGATAAAGTTATTAATTATTTGCTAAGCTCAATAACTACCAGCGGGTTTAAATACTTTTAACTCAGCCAAGTAATGGGTGAAGTGAAACATGAAATTTTTCTCTCATTCCTTTTTATATACTTACTCCTTAATATAGCAGCTACATTAAGATTTTTGTATTATGCAATAAAATAAAAATTACATAGTTTTAAAGAAAATAATGGGAAAAATAACTATCTACATTCTCATCTAGTAACCGCTGGTTATTTCCTGCATCCTTCTCAACTGCGCTATCAACTGTTCAAACACTTATATACAGCCGATTAAAACAAAAACAAAAAGTATTTTTTTTGCGCGCCGCCGAAAAGGCTACGAAATGTTTTCAACATTATATTACAGCCGCAAACTCAGTTCGCCTGCTTCGTTCCTAAGCGATTTTTCATGAGCTATACCCCGTTAATGTGTACAAACGCTCTTGGCTTTGGCGGCATATTTTGCCTTTTCGCAGGATATAAATTATGCTCAAAGTCGCTGGCAAGCAGAGGCACGTTACAGGGAATCCACCTACAGATAACTCGGTTATTTTCACATTAGTTTTTTAATCGGCTACCTACTTTTATACAATGGTAAAGGGGAATAACTTTCGAATTAAGGAAAACGCGCGCAAATCGTACATATCACAATCTTAGTAAGGAGGTTCGCACCAGGGGTATTTCTCGCAACGATGATGACGAAAAAATCGATGATATGTTCACTATAATTTCACTAAAAGTTTTATTGTTCTTCCCTAAACGCTTCAGAATCTACGTTTGATGCAGGCTTTACAGTTTTACATCTGCACTTTAGAAATTACACGGTTCAAGATACATTGTTGCTCCAGTTATTACAATTCGGAACCTAACCATACCAGGCATTAGAACTCACCGCAAGCATAGTTATATGTACAACCGCATCGAATTATTGGAAGTTATCGATTTTATAGCTGCTATAACATCTAAGTGCCGAAATAATATTAGGCTGCCGACCTTACTTGATTTTTTATAATAAAGTCAGCAATTTACACAACTTGAATTAATTTGCAATGTAAATAAATAACTCTCAACGAGTTTTTCTAATGATTACTCATAATTATCAAGGTAATAGCCGAATAAAATAAAAAGATTAACTCCGGCGTCGAGGCAGCCGCATTTGGAGCATCACGTCTAAGATAAAAATTGTATGTCAATTGCTCGTGTCCTAGTGGACTCGTATTCAACGTTCGGTCAGTAAATGCAAAATGGAACGTCGACAAAATTACAGCATTTTCAACTGGAAACTATTCTACGCTAATCTCCAGGTCTGAGAGATTTCCAATATTTCTGTTAACAATGACGCTGTCTAAAATGCGTTTCAGGAATTTGTTGACTTCTTCAGATAGGCATCAATAGTGAAAGTAAAGGGAATTTTTTTAAATTACAAAACCGCTAGTCATTTATCGATATTAAAAAATATATATATATATATTTCTGTAAAATTTCCAAGTCCAAATTTAAAAAAAAAATTGTATATTTTAAAGTTATTTAATTAAGTACATAACTTTGTTTTGTGAGGAATTAAATTTGTTTGTAACTGGACTAGATCTTGACCAAATTATACCATGATGCCAACCTAAAGAAGATAAATGGTATAAATAACTATAAGGATACCATATTCATTCGGTAAACTTGACCTATTACCTACTTAAATGAATACTTACACGAAATTGTATTGTTTATTATTTTTTAATTATTATAATTAATACAACATCTTATCCGAAAAGAACAACTTGAACGTACTTAGTTGTTTGGCCATTTTAAACCACGTGATCAATTTTTTCCTCTTGCGCATAACGAGATAAACATGTCCGTTGAACTGAGCAATACAGACCATTGCAAAAGAAACCAGTCCGCCGGCAACTGTTCGCGAGGTTACACACATACGATTAACATTAAGAGCGGTCAATATGAAGACGGCTCCTGTTTTATTGGCTTTCTTTGTTTCGTTTATATGTCTAACTCATTGCAAAGATCTCATTGTGGGCACAAGTTTTAACAACAGGCTTTTATGGCAAGAAAAGGCTGAATACAACTCGATTCCCTTCAAGAAGAGAGTCAAAGATGTATTTTACTCTGATCCCGGACAACAAATTATTAAGGTACGTTTATTATTAATATTATAATAATATGAGTCAAATAATATTAGTGGTAAAAAGTCATTTTGTATACTTACGAATTTTATTTATTGGTGTATGCAGTCCACTTCAGTGTGGCATGTATAAACTTTACAATAAGCAACTGTGCAAAGGAAAATTATATAAAACGTAACATTACTAAGTAAGTATAGAACTCATAGTGACTTTGTTTTATTAAATATAGTTCATATCGTAAAAAATATGAGTAAAATTTGTCAAGTTCACTTTCGGTACAGATTCGGCCGACTTAAAATTGTATGATACAACCAAAAAACAAAATTCAAGTATCGTAAAATTTTTATTGAACTTGTAAGCCACATATACGTCTATTAAATAGACAATCGTAAAATACCTATTAAGACTGGCTTGAGAGTCGTGCGTTGTGTACACGTCACGCTACGTCTTTTCTCCTTTATCTTCTCTTTTTATAATTATGTTTCAGTTGCCTCATACTGTTTATAAGGCAAACGTACTTTTAAAACTGAAATAGATATTGTTGTGAGACTTAATATGAAAAATTAATAAGCCCACTTATTTAAATATCCTTTTTTCTGTTTCAGGGTGTAATAGCTCGTGACTTGGATCACACGGATGCTATAGCAACCATCACAGCGGGCGGAGTAGGACAACCCTACGTTAATATTAAATTGAAGAGCGCCAGAGGATCTAACCTTAACTACCAAATAGAAATTTACGTCTAAAATTGTATATTGCATACTCGTTATTCGAACAAGGAATGTGGTTATTGCGAAAATTCTTAATAAACGTACATCAAACAGTGCTTAATGTGTTCATATCAAATATCACATTTTCAAGTGTTTTAGTTATTTTTATAAACCATTGTTCTAATTTATTTGTCAGGAACATGATATGATTCAAAAGTTTTAAATCAATATGCCTATTAAATTTTAATGGTAGGTATAATTTTCATATTGCAATATCTACTGCGTATTAGTCATACAATTTTGTTTGCTCTATTGTAAATATAAATATCAAATATGCATTTTTTCTATTACGAATATAGATTACTGAGTTATGCGCAAAACGTAATTGTATGTTTATAAATTACTGCGCAAACTTCACATTGTTATTTCACATTTTTGGATCAACATTGTTTTGAGTTTTTGGATCAACTTATTGTATGTGTGTGTTGTTGCAGCATAAATGTTAATTGCCTAAGAAATTTTAGTTAAAAATAAAATTTTCAAAAGTTTTAAAAGACGTCCTTATTAATATTACATTTATGAAATTAAATACACCGTAAACAGTGGCAATGATCTTGAAAAATCTCAACGCTATGTGAACGGTTACAACGTCGAGCTATAATTGTTTTTTATTGCAAAGTAGGAAACCGATGTATGAGATGCTGAAGCAAACTCCTGTTTCAATATTTTCAGGAATTGCAATTATAATCGGTCTTTTATTTAAATGGATTGAAACCTCGGGGGTTATCCAAAATGTATT
Source organism: Satarupa nymphalis (assembly GCA_018247495.1). Lineage (NCBI taxonomy): Eukaryota > Metazoa > Arthropoda > Insecta > Lepidoptera > Hesperiidae > Satarupa > Satarupa nymphalis. Next base: position 1,326 of record DWHE01000436.1, on the reverse strand, counting down.
TGAAAAATATTCCATCCTTAACTGTTAAATAGTCAAAGGTCGGTTATAATGTCGATAATTTTTTTTTACCTAGAAGTATCTAGGAGATATAGGAACATCTTTTATATGAAAATCATTATTCTTCTTGAAAATTTAATGACGCGAGCTAAACAGAAGAACTAGAAATATGGAACAAACTTGGATGCAGTTCGCCGTCTGTTAAGTAATCACTGCATTCATGACAACTGCTTGTAGACTCAAATTGGATCATTGTTCAGTTCAAGATCCGCCACAGCTGTGTTACTACTCCTGAAGACTAAATTGGTCGCCTCATATATCCTAAGCGTGCCGACACCCTTTGAAACTGAACCAAAACTCGCAGCAGTTGCTGCACAGTGGTACTGACCAACTTAAACCTGGACACATTCTACTGATATGTATAATAATAATAGAAAGAAGACAAAAGGTAAAAATTAAAAGTAGTAAAGTGTCAATAATCACCTACAGTGTGTCCAGTTATATGAGCGATGTGCTCGCTTGCGACGACAACTTGACCAACTACGAGTAATTACATATGAATGTACTTTATGATATTAATATGAGCAATTGTAGTGCGAATTGTTTAATTTTAATTTAATTATTAAAATTTAATTGATAATGGTCAGAAAAAACAGATCCAAGTCACATTGGTATGTGCATATACTCTTATTCAAAAACAATAAACAGTCAATTCTGTATAAGTTTGCGGGCAACCACACTCCTGCATACTGATAAAAGGTACATTACGAAAGAATCAGATGTAGTATTCCCAGATGGAACCTGAGTCGAATTCTATCACCTGTACCAAACTATCCGTCATTAGTTTATTATACTCGTAATAAACATCGCTAGATAAGATTCTCGGAAACTCCTAACAATAATCGTATATTATTTACGTTCAATGTCATCATTATTTCTTTTACCAAGTTTTATACCGGCACGCTTTGAGTAAAAGAGGCGACTAACTTAGTCATCAGGGGTAGCAACGCAGTTGTGACTGATCTCGAAATGTACACTATTCGAGATTGATTACAGTTGTCATGGATTGCAACGATCACTTAACATTATGTGAATCACAGGCCAGGTTGATACTCTTATATCGATAAAAAAAAATATTGTATTTAAATGACTGTAAAGCGTGTGGTATATACGTTCAGTATGCTGTTTATTTTCATATTACCAAGCCAGATACCAGAATCCTACACAATGTAGGGGAAAATAAAAACTCAATATCTATCTATATATATAAAAATCAATTGCTGTTCGTTAGTCTCGCTAAAACTCGAGAACGGCTAGCCCGATTTAGCT
>DWHE01000435.1:0-10434 GCA_018247495.1 Satarupa nymphalis | reverse complement strand
ACCAGCGTTTGCAATTTAAGCGCACAAAAATATGTATGTTACGACATTACATTACAAATCTTTGAATTTTTTGGCTTTTCTGTACTATAATATGTTTGTATTATACATATAAACCTTCCTCTTGAATCGCTCTATCTAGTGCTGAAAACTGCATTAAAATCCGCTCAGTAGTTTAAAAGATCTAAGCGAACAGACAGCGGAATCGACTTCATTTTATACTATGTAAAGAAAAGATGATAATAGTTTCAACGCGCACATGTCAACACGGTACAGTTAAAACCTCACTGGGCGGATAGTAAGTATTAAACTAACTAATTTTCCGTTTACCTACAATAAACGGATGTATGTACGTGCTTTAGGTAGCGAGGCGAATAAATCAATACAATACACGCTAAGTATGGATAATATATACATAGTTATACATACACACAACACACGATAAGCACACAAGACCACGATAATGATGGATTCTAGGCTATGATAAAGGGTTCGATTCCGAATATTGTATTTACAGGTGGGTATCTACCCACTATCTATATTATCTATCTAAGCCACATAACAATCTTAACTAACCTTATTAGGTATTCGACTAATGTGACCTATATACTATATAAATAAAACCTAAAGTCAAAACATGAATAGGGTTGGGCCTATTTGGCTACTTTAAAAAAATATTTTAGTACAGTGAAGGTGATCATGAAAAAAACTTTAGAAAAGTATTTTGGGAAACTGGGAAATTCAAGAAAAACCGTTTAGAGAAAGTGTTTTTTTAATGGAATTTTTGTATTAACTCACAATTCGAACGATTTAAATGGGTTATTTTCAATCTTTTTTTAGGTAGTTCTGGTAAAAAACATGTGTTTTTTTGGTTGACATGTAATGTCTGAGTGTATTATGGGTATCTACTAAATATGTGGATTAATTTAGTTCGTCTTTAATTTTCGAACAAAACGAGATGGTTCTAACTCGATCATAAAATTATTCCAGTCAGATTATTAAAAAAAAATATAAATAGGATAACATCTGTCAGGACAGCTAGCTTAATATAAACATTAAAATTCTAAAATAATTACGTATCCAGTGTTTAATTTCAAGTTGCAATAATTAGCAACAAACGCTGATATGATACGATTTTTAACGTTATAGAAAAAACAATTAAGGTAACCGTTGTGGTTCACTAATTTGAAAAACGAACATTAGACAACAATTTTATAATTATCAAATTATTACGTTTTATATTAACTGATCGTCAAACTTGAAATGAAGAGCTTTATAAAAATTGTTTGCCACTTTGAATCAATTAATAGATCACAGTCCGTCACCAATACAACGGTGTATCATAACAATCATGTTACGAGTAAATTTATTTTTTCTGCTATTTCTAGTTTTTACGGGTAAGTAAATATAACGATTTGTCATTACCTTTACATATTGCATATGATTAAATATTTATACAAGAAAGCCGGCACGCTTTGGATAAATGAGGCGTCCTCGGGAGTGACAAGGCAGCTGTGACCGATCTCGAAATAGACATTGGTCCAACTCGAGGTTGGTTAAACTTGTCATGGGCTGAAAAGATCACTTAACACCAGGTGAACTGCATACCTGTTTGCTACTCTTATATCAATAAAAAAAATATATAAATTTTTATTATGTTTTGATGAGTTTTAAATATTTCATTATTGTATAAACTTTATAGTGGACGCGCAGTATCGCAGGCCACCGGCACCGAGGCCCAACCGGCCCTTACCAGTTCGTCCCGCTGCTCAATCAAATGTACAAGAAATAGAAATATTCCCGGAAGCATCACCTCCAACACCTGAAGTGGAACCTCCAAATGTTGAAGCCAAAACTCAGTTACCTAATCCCAACTTATCACAGAGCCCCCTGGGTCCTAGCAGGCCGCTGCTAAGGCCAAATAGACCTATACCGCCTAGTCCAATTTCAGGTGTGCAACCTACACAAACGAGTGCCACAGATGACCGTACAGATTCTGCACCTGAGTTGGTCATTATTTATCCTGAAAATAGTAGTCCACTAGAAACTCCCTCTGAACCCATTAACGCATTACCTCCTCGTTACCCGCCCTATGTGCCATTAATAAAAGAATTTGTTCCTGAGCCTACTTTTGAGAACCCTGAACTGTCGATATCCGATCCTGTAACTGGATTTCCCACCTCTGAACTTGATCAAGAGTCACAAACGGAACCCGAACAACAGACTTCTCAAAACGAAATACAAACGGAGCATAAGGAGAAAACAGAACCATTCACTTCTGAACCTGAAGGAGTGGCAAAACTGAACCTCGAAACTGGATCTAAAACGCCCGTTAATGAAACCGAAGATATGTTACAATCGAATTCAGAAAAGGAAACTGAATCAAAATCTGAATCGAAACCAGAAGCTCTTATCTATTCACCTATCATATTTCCCAGTGATGAAATCACGGAGGACGCTGACATTACTACAGGATATCCGACTACAGTAGATTTGGATAAATTAGAACCGGAACGAGCATCTGAAACTAACCCAGAAAAAGAGGCAAGAACAAAGCTACCAGAATTTAATCCTAAACAACCTTTACCAGAGTACCCTATTAAAAAACCTGAGTCGAAGCCTTCTCCGAGCACCTCGAAACCTGTATACACTACTGCAATATCAGTAACGCCAAGTAGACCAACTGTCGCACCGTATAGACCATCCATCCCATCAAATTATCCGATTTCAGATAAACCAATATTAGGGTACATATGTGAAGAAGCGAATGCATATTACGCTATTGCTAAAGAATGCGATACTTACATTGAATGCAGGGTAAGATTAACTGACGTCGATTGCATATTTTTGTTATTTATAAATAAAACTAAATACTTCAACAATCCTTAATTTCAGAAATCTGACGCTTGGAAACGCATGTGTCCTGATGGGCTCCTTTACGATCCTAACGCTTTTTGGCCACAATATCCTTGCGCCTATCCTTCGCAAGTCAGATGTGGTAACAAGACAATCATACGTAAGACATCGGGATTTTATAGTTAATTTTATATAACTACCTTTAATAACATTAACATTGGTATGTACTGACCAAAGAAAACTGTTACAGAGAAACCTAAGCCTACTGCGGAATGCCCTCGACGATTTGGCACGTTCCCTTCGAATACGGGGGACTGTGGGAAGTACTTTGTGTGTCAAGATGGACAACCTAATCTCATGACTTGCCCCATCGGTCTTGCGTTTAACCCTATATCCGGCGCCTGTGATTGGCCAGAGAATGTCCCAACATGTAACCCTAACGGTAAGTGCTTAAGATAGAAAATAAATTTACTTGCTATAAAAAACATAGCAAGTCATTGAGGACTGCCGAGAACACAAAAAAAATATAGTGTATGTCTTTATTCCACTAATGGTCAGGAGTAAAATGTCATTCTTATACTACTATACAACTTCATACTTATATTACTCTGTTATCAGCTATACGTCCATAAAGCGGTAAGAGTTCCTATCAAAAAACTCACTTAATCTTTTACAGTATTCCGTGGGTTTGCTTGCCCCGTGCCACCCAGGGATCAATTTGGCAGGATCTCTGAACAAATTTACAACTACAGGTATGTAATTTCGATAACTTATATATTGTCTACATTCATAATTAAGTTTATTTCATATGACAACATGCGCTCTATTAACTTACATATATATTTCACAGATACAGAAAAAGCTGCAAGGAATACATCGCGTGCTTCAAAGGAGAACCTAGATTACTTCGATGTGATCCAGGCCTATCATTCGATAAAGTCACCTTGCGTTGCATTAATTCTGACGAAGTATTCAATTGCGACGAGGCTTAAATAATAATTTAAACCTGTAGTATTTTTACAATTTTTAAATTAAATATTCCCCTTTTAATAATCAAAATAAAAAATAAATGTTAACCTAAATCTGTAATGTGTTCATTGTATAATTGTTGTTACCAGTTTATTTCGTACAAACAGTATTCGTTCTTATAATCTTATTAGAATGCCATACAATATACCTACTTGGTGTTAGGAGCTCTTTGGAGCTCATATACGTAACACGGGTACACTTCAATTGTTTTTCCATTCTTCTTTATGAAGGCTGTAACAAATACCGAGAACTAAAGTTGAACGTCTTTCTCAATTGAACATCTGCGGTACGCTCCTTATTGTAGGAAAAAAAACTGTATAGTGGTACTACGATTGGCTAATCGTATACAAGTTAAATTAGTGATTGTTGGCAAAGTCTATTAAGTACCCAGTTACAATCCATATAATAATAAAAAAGGGTCTATTTAACAACTCTCATCTTTTCTGCAGGGAATTTAGGAGTCTGGCATACGCCTGTCGCCGTTAAAAAAGCAATTGTGCAAACCCCCGCAAACATTTTTTGCACACTATCATTATTTATTATTATGCCTGGTTCGATTTACAAACTTGTCCTTAAATAATTGTATAATAATTTTCTGGCTAGATACTTACATCCAACATTTGGTTAGCTATTCATTTAACAGATGTGAAACAATTAATTGTTAACACACTCCAATGAATTCATCAGTCCAATCCAGGTTCGACCGGGTCAGCACCACCACTACTCCTATATCTGCTGTGAAGCAACTCTCGCGAGTTATGTTTCAGTTTGAAGGGTGTGGGTGCCGGCACGCTTTAAATAATGAGGTGACCAACTTAGTCCTCAGGAGTAGCATTGCAATTGTTACCGACCCTGAACTGGACTATGATCTTATTTGAGGCTGGTAACAATTACTATGGGCTACCCTGTTCACTTAACACCAAGTGAACTGCATGCCCACTTTTATTGAATCTCCTGTTGAAATGAGAAATTCACATATCGCTCGCTCATATGTTTAGATCATTCCCTTCTACGCTATGTAGACGCAAAACAGCAATTTTTAAAAGTAAAGTAAAACAGTTACAAACAATGTCATTACGAATTATTTTTTAATTTTATGGTTTATCACTCAACGAACGAAGATCTTTATTTCAAAAATTTATGTAAAATATTATATTGTACTTTGTTTTCATATGCCGCAAGCTTTAGTTGATAACATGAACATTGTCGTTTGTTAAAGATTTGATTCGTAAATAAATGTATTAATGAAACATTGTCCAATCATAGCTGTACGTCATTTAACAATTATTTAAAACAACCAATCAGTGTAGAGTATCGCTAGCACACGTCGCAGATATAATGAAAATGAAGGACAACAGATTATAGATTTCTGCGAAAATAGCGCGGGTGTTTTGTGTTGACGAATTCAAATTTAAAATTTTATATTGCCGCCAAGTGATTTTATTTTGAGTATTTCTATTGTTAAATGTAAAAAGTTTTTGTGTATTTAATTCGATTGCGAAGAGCTCGGACGACCGAGAACAATGCTTCGATCCAGTAGCGCAGCCCTGCCGCTCGTCGCCCTAGTTGAGTCGGATCGAACGATTGCGTAGTCACGACACGGGGCCGTAGCCTCAGAGGAATTTTATTTATTTAATATAATAAGGCGTAATCTAGTGTGTTCATGATGAGTTTGAAATTCCAAACAAAAGACGAGCGCTGATTTTATTGAAGCTGTCATTTCTCTTGTAGTTCGGAGCAGCTACTTAAATGTATTACGATCAAAATGGATGATGCTTTTATTATCGCCAATTTTCACTCGCTGTGTCGCCTGTGTTTGAACAAGAGTACGTTGACGGCTTCGATTTTTGGTGCCGCACCTGATGACGATACAAATATGTCTCTAACCTCTAAAATAGCTGAATGTTTTGAGATGCAGGTACGTTCTTGCCTATATTACTTCTTATATCTGGTAACCCGATAATAAAATCTGTAATGTTCAATGATTGTTTGCAGATGGACCCTAGTGACGGGCTTCCAGCGCGAATTTGTTACAAGTGCTTATTTAAACTGAACAAATGTTCTAAATTCAAACTCCAGTGTTTACAAAGTGAAGCCAAACTGAGGCAAATAACAAATCGTATTAATGAGCTAGACAATTCTAATTCATCTGATTTGAGTACCTACCAAAATAACATTCAAGATTTGCAGAAAACCAAACCAGAAGATTATATTGTTGAAGACAGTGTAGTCATGGTTGTAGACCCTAGCCTCGACTATGACTCCTCAGACGAATCTGAAAATATTGAGCAGCCCGAACAAGAAGCAGTTGAACACGAAAATACCCCTGAAGGGGAACCAATGCTTGAATCCTTTTTCAAAAATGTATTCATGTGCAGATACTGTGATCAAGCTTTCATTACCCAAGAGAAATGTAGAGCTCATGAACAATCTTTTCATGACCCTAATTTACCATATAAGTGTGTCGAGTGTCACTTGGCATTTGCAGAACGTAGTCAGTATGTACAACATACTAAACAAGTACATGGCACTGATAAGCCATACCACTGCCCTGAATGTGACAAAAGCTTTGGCAGAAGGTCAGATTTAAGAAAACATTCTGTTGTTCACACTGGTGTGAGGCCCTTTCAGTGTCAGTATTGTTTCAAAAGTTTTTCCCGTAATACAAATTTAAGCAAGCACCTAAGAATACATGCAGGTCACAAACCTCATGTGTGCCCTCTGTGTCCCCGGAGTTTTGTTGCTAAGGGGGATCTACAGCGTCATGTTCTTGTTCACTCTGGAATGAAGCCATATGTTTGCCCAAAATGCCCCTTGACATTTGCCAGAAGAGACAAGCTCATAAAACATGAAGCAAGGCATGGACCAACAAGTCCAGATCGTAAGGAAATGGGTAATGAACAAGATACCCATGATATGGTCGTTAGTGTTAATCCATTTAATAATCTGATGACTTCACCCCCACAGGTCAACTCAGACCCAAACTTGAATGAATATGATTTACCCAGAGTTCCAGATCACATTGCAGGAGAGAGTAGTTTTAATATGAATCAGGTTCAAAAAACCCCATCTACATCAGGAAAGCATGGATCTAACTCTCCATCTAAACCAAAACAATCCCCACCAAATAAAAATAAACCTAAGAATATTAAATGTCATCAGTGTCCTAAGAGGTTTTCTTCCTTGGATGCCTACAAAACACATGTATCAGTAGCTCATATTGGTTCCAGAGTCTTTCAGTGCAAAATATGCTTCAAAAAGTTCCAGCGCAAAAGAGAACTTGACAGGCATGTGACCTTGCACTCCGGAATGAAACCATTCAGTTGCAATCAATGTGATAAAAAGTTTACCAGGAAAGATAAACTTGTGAAGCATGAACAAAGTCATGAATGTTTGGTTGTGAATATGCCTTGCATAGAATGTGGTGCGACATTCGAGAAGAAGTCTGACTTAGTTGCTCATATAAAATCACATTTCACAGATAACTTTGATGAAAAAATTCCCAACAATGAAATCAAAAAAGAAAGTGAACCACAGTTCTCGTTGGAAGAAAATTTCTATGATTTAGAAACCTGAGAATCACATCTGCAGGCATTGGAATGTTACAGGAAGGATGTAACTGATATACAGCATGTGACCTTGTAATTCATTTAAAGTGGGTAATAATAGAGATAATATAACTTTTGTCTATTAAATTAAATGAGAATTTTCACTCTTAAAATAAACATATTTCATGTCAATTTGGTCCTGAAAAAATAAGTAGTACTTAGTGTTCGTATTTACGAAATGCAAACCTTTCATGAATTACTTAAGAGTTTGTAGGTCATAATATAATTTTAAAATTTGGTTTCACATAGTTGCAGTCTAGTTTACCTTGTAACTTCAGAAACATGAAAAATAGTATAAATTCAGTACCTTTGTATTTTCTGTCAATATTATATTAAAAGCACAAATATAATTTGCATATTTTGAAATCATGTACATATGAATACTGGTAATTTTTACATATAATTTTGTATTCATAAATGTCTTGCAAATATTCAGGAATATTTTAATTTTGATAATAAAAAGCAATAAACCCCCTGTGATCTTACTATTAGATAGTTACAAATGAAAACAAGCTCTAAAACTTTGAAATAACAAATTTATTATGTAAACTTAGCCAGCTAGAGGATTTGCATGTATTGTGACAGATGTTATTCTCTTCTCTGTTAGCGGTTTGAATGTTTTAGGGTTAACTGGTAGTTTTTCTAAATCATCAAGAGCCTCAAAACCATCTATGACCCTGGAAAAAAAAGATTTTGAATTACAAACGAAAATCGTGATTTTATATTTATTACTTAAATAAGTTATTAAATTGCACATACATATAAATTAAGAGCTAATTCCAAAGAAAGCTCATTAGTTTTAAAAAGTATAATAAAATAACTACTATGCCAATTACTGTTTTTGTTAGAAAAGTGACAAGTGAAACCAGTGAACTTGTTTTGTTTTTGTTATATGCATGTTGTATTTATTAATCTTTGAATTTGATTTAATATTAAACCATATTAATGTGTCTTATTTAATTTAATTTTGGTCTTGAGCTGAAAAGGGTTACTTCTCTCAGTAAATTGTTTAAGCTAGTTAATTACTGCAAAGCACATATTTTTGTAGGTTAACAGTTAGTATTTTAGAGCTAAAATAGCTTCATTAATAACTCTTACCTTCCAAATAATGTATACTTGAGATCTAAATGTGGCTGTTCTCCATATGTAAAGAAAAATTGACTGCCATTGGTATTTGGACCGTTATTGGCCATTGTCACCATGCCTCGAGCATTGTGCTGTAAATGAAAAGTATTTAATATGAAATTGAATGAAAATTTTAAATATATCAGACTGTTTTAGCAATTATTATTAAATGAATGATAAATGTGTATTCATTATTTTACTTTTAGTTCATCCTTAAATTCATCCTCAAACTTTCTGCCCCAGATTGAAGATCCTCCTTTGCCAGTGCCTGTAGGGTCACCTGTTTGGACAATGAATCCCTGAAACGGACAGGATTACATTTGGATTACATTAATTTAATGTGTGAATTTATTGTAGTCATGTAAAATAAATAGGTTTTGCTTTTGTTTTTAAAAGGGTAGCAACTAGCAATTATGGATGCAGATCATCTGGCATTGAGTGATCACTGCAACCACTGGCAATTGTATCCATCATCAAATCTTATCAGTGTCCTGTTTTGAGTTAGTCAAAGTTATGTTGCTGCTTCTGACAACCAAGTTGGTCACCTAATATTTATTAAGCATGCCACACCCTACAAATAAACAACTAGCAAGAATTTCTTCACAGCAAAAATGGTACTACATTTAATAAAAAATAATTAACAAATTCCAAATTTTAACAGTACAGGTGTTTCAAATTTATGTAGCCTATTCTATAGGCATTTTAGGAAACTTAAATTATAAATAATTAATTCATGAAGGATCTTTCTGTTGCAACATACGTAAAAGTAGGACATCTCAAATAAAAAGGTACATTTTACAGTAAAAAAGGAATTTTCATTTTAATAAAGTATTTTTAGTTTCATTATTATTTTGTGGAATGATTACGGATTATAAAATATTGGCTATATAACCTCAAAATTTAATATTTGGTATATGATATACCTTAATATTTCTATGAAATAAACATCCATTATAATAATCGCTAGCGCACAATGCAAGAAAATTCTCGCAAGCTTTTGGACACTGTTCACAAAATAATTCAATTTTTATATCGCCTACGTCTGTATGCAACGTAACTGACATTTTATAGTAAGTTTTAAGTAATAAATCTAATTAAAATTTATAGTAGATTTTACGTGTTCTAAACTTCAATCAAGCTTGAAAGTTGAATTGTTTTTGTAATATTGTTTGAGTTTGTCAATTTGACAGTTGATTGTTTGACATACAGACAATGCTCGTTTCATAAATTTACGCCGTCAACCCATTCGCCTAGTGCTAAGTGTCCTTAATTAATTCGTATTATAACTTCATTTAAAAGACTAGTTACAATTATTTTTTTACGTTTATACATTCAATAAACAAAATGGCGCCATGATACATACCGTGTTTGTACTTGATTACAATTGTTTTATTTTACTAGGCTCATTACGAAAGTGTGTTGCACAAAAAAGAAATAACATAATTACTTAGCAAAATATTTGGTAAAACATTCATTCATACTCCAGTTTTTGGCTTACGCTATGTTACAGACGGCAATGTTTTCACTTAACACCAGATGAATTGTATGCCCATTTGCTACCTACACCAGTTAAAAAAATGGGTAAAATAAAACACGGGATAACATAAGTATCATAAATCATTTACTGAGATCAATATTTTCAAAATTTTCTATTCGCTACCTCCCGCTCTTTCATTCTGGCCAGCGTGCGGCTCGTGCGTGTTTTCATCCATTCCTTGTTCCCCATAATTACCCAGGAGTCGCTGACCATTTGGATCGAAAGGAGACTTCAAGTGCAAAGTTGCTTTGTAAGTCTTCCCCATAACCTCAATCTCATAAT
>DWHE01000434.1:0-10434 GCA_018247495.1 Satarupa nymphalis | reverse complement strand
CATATATAGTCTAAAATTATGTATATGTACATAAATAATTGTCAATTTAAAAAGCATGCGTATCAATAGTTAACGCGCACATTTATTTATTCCCTATTCAATACAGTTAATCATTATAAAAAATTAAATTGTAATATGTACAAATTGTAATGTGACGGAAATAAAAATAATATTTTGTACTTTCAAATTTTTTTAATTTTCTTAAAACCTTATATGGTCCACGTCTGCGACCGGTAAAAATTTCGGAATCCATCGACGTTTTTAAAAATCGGCATTAAATTTAAAGGTGGACAAAAAAATTTATTGATAGTTATTATTTTTCTCAACAGGACTTCTTTGTTCATCATTTCGAGCTTCATCTACGCGAAGCTGTTGGTGGTGGTGTGCATCGCCTATGTCATCAGCGATGTTATCACTCATAACCTCCCTCTATACTACTACGAAGGATTTTTCACTTACCTCTATGGCATGAGCATTTTGTTCTTGCTGTACGTGTTTTGCTTCTTGTTACAAGGTAATTGCTACGATTATTATGTAGTTAATTATCCGATAATCAACTACTGGACCAATGAAGTCGCATATATTTGTTATGCAGTAGCTACGCATTCGTGACGAACTGCAGTATGAGTTTCATAATCGTTATTCGAAATTCAAAATAGGCGAAACGCATACTGGTTCTGTGTGGTATGAAATACAAATCGCTATTGATCGCAGGAATCAAGTAACGCTTAAAGCGGGCTATGGTTTAATGAGATGACCAAGAGCGAAAGTTAAGTGGTCCTGGTTACAATACCCTATAATCTACCCTTGATGTAGACCTTTAGGTATATGGTTTCACTGTTTCACAATTCGAAATTTAGCTTCAGCTCTATGTTGGTTAAATTTTCTAAGGTTATGTTCTAGGATTGAGAAACCATTATCAGTCGAGTGGTCATAAATACATTGAAGTCATAGATGACCTGCGTTATCGGTAGCTAAGTTTAAGAATTAAAAAATAAAAGCTTAATCAGATTACTTTTACGAATTAATAGAAAGCGCCTGCTGCAGCGGAAGTCCCCCGAAACCTAAACCTCCACCAAAGGAAAAGAAGCCGAAGAAGGAAAAGGAAAAGAAGACCAAAGACAAAGAAGGCAAAGATGGAAAAGATGGTAAAGACGGCAAGAAAGATGGCAAGAAGGATGGAAAGTCAAAGGAAAAGGACAAGGACTCTGGAAAGGAAAAGGCTACTAAAGAAAGCAAGAAACAAAGTCAATTTCAGGTGAGTGAAATTAATTATTATGATATCACAGCACATCACCAGCACATCCGTTATTTTATTTTAACAGTATTCCGTTTTCCCTTTCGCTTTCCAGTGTCGTTGGTTAACTCCATGTTTTATATTCAACTATTAATTGAAACTCAGTGTTCTTTTACTGTTGTGCTTATTTATGTAGCACACGTTATTTAGTGTACACTTTAAACCACCATTACCTATGTAAATGCTTCGTTAAGACGTGATGGCCGCATGACCCCTTTTTTGTTTACGCTGGCTACTTTTGTTTTTTTCCATATCATTTGGGCAGGAGGTGTATCCCCGTAAGATGCGCGATAAAGTACGTCAACAACAATTACAAATGCAAATGGCGCAATTGTATGCGTCTGAACAGGTGAGGTTATCTTGACGCATCCTGCTTGAATACTCGTGTAATAAATTACGGAAAGCTTTGGATGTGCTGTTTGTAGTTTGTTCTCCAATATTGTGTTTTATAGTGCTTGAGTTTTACCCGCTACATCATTCATTTTGCTTTATAATAACATCATTTAGTCTTGTAAAAACCTTATTCGATCTATTCTATTTACAAAGATAAAACTTATATGATGACAATTATGTATCTCTTATCAGTGAAATTTAATAATTAAAATTAAGCTAGTACCTTATTACTAGGTTTAAAACCCTGAAAGCTTTGGTGATTATGTGTCTTTTAATTATTTATTCTTAGTAAAATGCGCTCAACAAAAGCTACGACTTTAAGAAGAAGACCATTACCCTATTCATTCATACTGTTACCAATCAGCTTGTAGAGCTCGTTCGATTGTACACTTTGTATGTTCTCATGTTATATAGCAACAAGATGTCGTGGAACTGGAAGCTGGACCCATTGCGAGACCAGTGCGACGTCGCAAGACTTCGCAAAACGAACACAGCCACGGGAGTTTCTTCCTCCGTATTGGTGCTATTGGTTAGTATGGACTTCGGACAAATTCATGAATAAACACGTTTTAAATATGAGTAAAGTACACATCTAAAAAAAATTGGAAGGCGAAGAGTAGAACAAATAAAAAAAAATTCTAAATGTATGCAATGGAATCAATTATATCACGCTCTTTTTACAGCATTTGGTCTCGGAACTATGGTATACAATGGATTGGAATTCGGAACCTTCTTCGAACTACCTCTGGAATCTCCGTGCTATCTCATCCTAAAGGGTATAAATCCGGTTCTACAAATGGTGTTCACTTTTATGCAAATGTACTTTATATTTATGAATTCACGGGTGAGCGTTCATTTAGAAAAAAAATGAATAATTAATAAAGCAATCAATAGTAGTACATAGATTTACAATGCGCTAATTTTATTTTAGCTCAATATTCATCGTTTCAAAGTCATTGCAAGATTTGGATTAATGCATGTGGTTGCGACCAATATATGTGTATGGATTCGTACTTTGGTATTGGAGTCATTAAAAGAAATTACGGACTACCACATAAGGAACCCTCAGGGAGTACCGGGAGAGGGCGTGCTTGGAAGTAAGCGTAATGATACCGAATTACAATAGTTTTCATTATTGGTGCTTGAAATTACTTGTTATTATTTTTTTGTTCTAGAAGTCATTCGAAAGCATACCTTGAGACATTCTGGAAAAGTATTTGGGGCTGCAACCACTGTTGCAACGACCATTACATCAACCGCTACTAATTTCGCAAAAACTACTGGCGATCAATTATTGAAGGCTGTCACCAGTACTACATCTATTCCTACGACTACATCCACTACTAGTAAGTACAGTTAAAATATTGTACTAGCGAAATTGATTGCAATAGTTCTACTAAAACCATTAAAAGTTCATTCATAATACATCTTTAATTCCCTAACAAATTCCTTTTGCATGTCTGTGTTTGTTAATAACAATGCATTCTGGGCTCCATTTTCAGCGACTACTCCTTCACCATATTTTAATGTCGGTGGTGGTTTCGTTCCAAAGTCTAAATTGATTGACGCTATTAAAAGTACTATAGGGTACGACAATGGGATGGGTTACGGACGTGAATTTAAAGACGTTTGGCCGAATGATAACCCATTCCCAACTACCTCCACTGTTGCATCAATTACAACGGAAGCCGAGAAAGCGACACAGGCGCAAACAGCCATGCTGGAAGTTTTCCAGTGGCTTTATTCATCTACTGTGAAACCAATTGTTAATACAATGACCACTATGGTAGTACCTACAACTTCAGGATGGTTGGCTACTGATAAAGACGAGTGGGGCAATAGCGTTGAAACATATCGCGTAGATGAACCACCACATTCGCCAGGTTTGTCGTAGGAGTGTCGACTACACTATTCACATTTCGTTTCCGGCCGTTGCACTTTTAATTTGCGGTTTATATTAATATTTTTCAATAGTAGCGTCAGTTGCACCTTTAGGTGCACAAATCGTTATATTTTTATCGTCCTTAAGTTAAGCATGATAGATTTTTTGTTTATGTATCTAATCGCACAAAATTTCTTTTGTAACACAATAATGATAATTTCAATAACATGTTACTTTTGTGTCATTTCAGCAAGCAATATTACGGAAATATTCGAATCTTTTGACAACTTGAACCCCGCAGCTTTGATTGCCAATATTGATAACACTACGGTGTGTGGGAGGAATCCTATCATGGGAACTATCGTTACTGACTCGGCTCCTTATCTTTATCCGTTTATTATCGAATACTCTCTTATTGGTGCTGCTGTCATCTACGTAATGTGGAAACATATTGGTCGCTATCCCAGGTATGTCTACAATGCACATTTTTGTATACAACTGTTATAGTAACAAACTCGTACAAAATACTAACATAGTGTAGCTAAACCTCATCAGCACTTTTCCACGACTTACAAAAATCATTGTCGAATTAGTTTGCATAATATTTATTACGAATAATTATGACAAGAGGAAGTTAACTATCGCATGCGTAACTGATGTATGCGTACGGGTTTGGTTACAGCGTGGCCAACGACGAAGATCTGGAAAGACGTTTGGAGGCTGTTCTCTCCCGCAGGGCGGCGGCGTTGGCGGCGGCGCAGCGTGGTAACCGAGTGGACTGTGCCGGAGCTTCAAAGGGACTTTTCTGTGGACTACTTCTCCTGGTCGCTTCTCTTATCTGCTTGATACTATTCTTCGTCCTGATAAGACACCAGGATTTGAAACGTCTGTCCATATACTTGGCTGATGTCTCTCATTGCGCACTTATGGTTCTGTCTATCCTGGCGATATTAATTGGATTTATACGGTAAGATATTACATGTTTGATTGTAGATTTGAACATATTTATTGTGTTAGTCAAAAATGTGTAATATGTTTTAAAAGTTGACTAATATTTTACTAAGTCCATGTTTACTTTCATATTATTATTTTTTCCTCTCGATCCATTATTTTTACAAGTAAAATAACTATTCCATGATATTGCACTAAACATGTATTTTTAGTTGAGCCATATTTTTATTTTTAATGTTTTTCTTTCCACTCCCATTACCTTTTCGTTGGCCCTATCATCCTTTTATCCTTTTCTATGTTGGCTCCGATGTATTTATTACTTGCACAATTATTGTGCTATCCTAATTTTTCAATGTATAACATTCATTATTACCTTTTTATTTGTGACTTACGAGATTTTTTCCTTAATCTTTCATTCACCATTTTTGGTTTTTCCCTGATTTGTTGTACTATGTAGAAGTAGAGAAATGAGGTGGAGCTCAAATCCTTCTTCCTGTACCGAACCTCTTCGCAGGGTGCAATCACTGAAGTTCCGTTCTGAAGAGCAATCTGACCTGAACGATATTTTGCTCCGCGTATCTGCGTTTGGCCTCTTCGTGTATGCGGTATTCAGCGTTATCGCCGGTGGAATGGGAGCTTTTACACATGAGCCTAACTTGCTGGTCATGATTACAGGATGCTTGAGTGTTCTTCAGGTGAATTATATTACCATTTAACTATCATAATTTTCAAATAGAAAACACATTATTATTAACACACATTAAAAATATGTTATAATCAAAATGATCCATCGCTTGATTTCAGGTTGTTCTTCAGTTATTGTTCATCGCAGATGTATCTCGTAGGCGTGTGCACCTTCCGGAACAAGAGCGTAGTAAGCCCGCTCGGCAGGCAGTTACGTTCTTGTTAATTTGCAACGTAACAATGTGGTTGATTTACACCGTTGAGGCTCAAAAAGTTCTCGCTAATCCGGTAAATTATATGTTCATTACTTAATTTGTACTATATGAATTAATTCAAATATTATGTTATATATTACTTTACCAATTGTTGTTTATAAAATAATTTTTATTTTAGGTTCAACTTGACTTTTATGGATTCGTCGCCTGGTCTCTTGTACAACGCTTTACTCTTCCGCTTTGCATCTTCCATCGCTTCCACTCTGCAGTGACTCTTGCTGAGATATGGAAGACAAGCTACAAAGCACGACTGGAGTGAGCTCATGGACAAATAAAATAAAATATTGGAGATCAACGTCCAATTGTCAAATTTTATACATCCTAAATCAACCGGACAAAGTAAACATTTCGTCCTAGTCGGGACAGCATCTTTATAGGTAGAACTTTGTTGTCAGATTTCAAATCATCTTGCTACTTTAATATTATCGTAGTAATAGGAACGACGTAGAGCGATATAATATTATTTAATACAGTAGATGAAGATGTATTTGCTCTCCTAGTGTACGTACATCTTAGGCAACACGAGTATTATTTATTTATTACCATGAAACAAATTATTTCTCTTATTTATGGATATTATTTTTACGTGCCGACTTTTCATATTACCTTCTTTCACATTCCACAATCTTTAATACGTTTTATAATATTCACGCTGTACAATTTAGGTTTCTTGGAAGACTGAGTGTGGAGACTATCAACAAAATCAAACTTTACAGTTTTAATTGATATGCGTAAAATTGCTCAGATTTCTATATTTGAAATTGTTAATAAATTATATACTTTTTCGGTGGAACAAAGAAAAATATCAAAAACAACACGAGAATCCAGTTGTGAAGCGTTCCCTCCTGCGTTAGAAATAATTTGTGTGCCATGGTTTAGCGTTAAGGGTTTATTGAAATTTGACAATATTTTACATTTTCTTTCTTTTGTCTAATACTAAGTTTTTCAACGTATCTAATAGATTATTTGCAGTCTCTGTTCTGTAACACTTAGATATATCTACGTCTATATTGTAGAAAATATATTATAAAATATCTAAAACGATTCGTGTATTGAAAACGTAGAATATTTTAAATATTAGAATACTAAATGCTACATTAAAGTTTCAGAATATTTATTATCCAACTTAATGTTTAGGCTAAGCGTGTAGGATTATATCAATGGTTTGTAATCGTAAGAGGGTTATACTCGTATTTTATGTATCTACATATTTGAATAGTACTTAATTTTAAAGAGAAGAGATAGGACCGTGCATTATGAGCTGCAGAAACTGCTTCATAAGGATTGATTGGATAAAGTATATGATTTTAGGATATTATTATCGCAAGGGGCCATAATAATGAAAAATTTGACACCACGACGCACATTAATTTAACATCCACAGCGTGCATTACATAACCGTTAGCTCTACTTAGACATCTTAAATAGAGGTCATTAAAGTTTCATTGAAAATTATGAATTTAAACAAACAAACATTCATTTTCAATTTTTATTTGATATCAAGCCCGGGATTACAGCGGGATGAGCTCAATTTGCTGTTTCCAGCACTGCCAATTTTTTAACAATTCGGTCACTTTTTATCTATCTGTAGTAACACCAAATTAATTAATCGAAGTAAGATTTTTGCAATTATTCAGTGGAAAATTTGTAGTGAAAGAGTAATATTAATGTAAAATGCAAGAATACCAATAACTGGTTGTAACTGGTCAGTTCGTTTTCCGCAAAAATGAACGTCTTTCATATCTATTGAAATTCATTATTATAACTTGAATATGAAGTTAATTTACCCTTTTTCAATTTGAAATTCGAAACAGAATTAAATTTGATGTCTTATAATATTTTTACACCTGGATAATGATGTCAATGGCTGTGTATTATAATAACATTGTTGCAATTGGAACAGGATTACTTCCAGTTACAAATACTTCTCGATATTTGTTACAGTTGTGGCATTTGGGAAGTACGGCGTTTATTATATTATTTTAGATGTGTGATTGCGTTGCACTAAAATCTCCACTGCAAATATTTTCGTAAATATCTTTATGTGCAATCTATTTTTATAGGCTGACTAATTTTACACGGTACGGTAGACATACTTACGGTGTTAATGAAAGCGTTATGCGCAATATCATTTCTACATTATGGATTATGTATAAAATAGTTGGTACAACATTATTTATAATGTATTTATTAATTTTTGTATTTAACATTAAGATTTACTTATAATTACGTGTTACGCTGTAGAATTTTGGTGTAACGTGTGCTCAGGATTCGAGTTATTTCTAGTGAGTGTAGCCGACAATTTTGAATGGTTTAATATTACCTTTTATTGTAATGTTTAAAATGGTAATTAAAATTAATACGCACCGTTAAAATTATGGTGTAAGTAACGTAAAAATAATCTTGTGTTACAACGATTTTTCCGAAAATTATTGCTTGGTAATACGTGTCCCATTTTACTGACCTAAGTGAGTAGTACTAGAGAGAACTAGACATTTTAATCTATAGGACCGAACGTTGGGCTAGTATGGGTGGGAGAGCTTATCAGACGTCCCAAAGGGTCTTTTCAAGGTTTCAAGTTGTAAACTTTGCTCCACGATTGTTGTAAAGTCTGTCGTTCATTGCAAAATTTTAGTAGCCTATGAATCATGGTGGATTATCGTACAGTACCGTTTTATAAATCGGTAAAACAAGAGTAAAATCGTAGTAAGTTAATCTGAAAACTACTGTTCGCCAGTGCTTAACATTTCTCTCTAGTAATTTTGGAACGTAGGTTACCTTAATAATATTTCAATATTTTCATGATTGCATGTTGTAATATTAGAACAGGTTGAGTGTTAGGATTGTTTTTATCACTGCCGATAGGTACTTTTAACAATACTTATAATTAAAATAATCCTTTGATAAACCTATACTATTTCTAACTCGTTCAATTTTGTAGATGATATTTACTTTGTACCTAAATGTTTGGAACAAAGTGTACCGATGTTCGTATCTTTAGATTTAACTTTGTGGATACTCTATCCATGTTAAATAGATACCAAAAATTAAAATTTGGAAATCTACTTTAAATTATAAATTACCTAATAATATAAATGTCTATTTGAATAAATCAAATAATAATAAAATTCATAAATGTAGATTGTTCGTTTCATTTCCAATTATCCTATTATAATTATATATGTTTCGTTTTTCTTCTTTAATACAGAATTATAACTAAAATAAACACCCAGCAGAGGTCATTACAAGACGAAACAAGAGTCAAACGACTCTTTACATTTTTGGGTCAACATTAAAGAATGTCATTTGGGAAAATGTTCGAATAAAGATAAATCAATATTTCACACACTACATAATAATGCTTCTACAATCGTAAGAACAAACTGGATCAAGCGATACAGTTAATATGGATGAAACTTGTCTCCTGATGTGGTGCGATTGTGTTGATTTTGGGATATCATGAAAATTCCACGTGTAGGTCATATAATCACAATTAAAAAAGTTTTTAAAACTTTATAAAAACAAAATAAAACTATGATAGTAAATGTAAAAGTTATAGACCGAAAATACTGGTAGGCGAAAATAGGTAATCCAAAAAAAATGACAGTTGTGTTTGCAACCATGCAACATTTATTAATCAGTCAAACGAATTGTCAAAATAAATAAGTCGTAAGTAGTTTTGATAGGTATAAATGTAGGTAGATAAAATTGCACACTAGGTAACTGCGATTTTCCTCATCACTACTTTAAAAGTTACCTAGTCAGACTTCAGATGAAGTCATAAAACGTTACTAATCAGGTTACATTAGTGTTTGCGTTTTGGTTATTTTTCGTTTCTTTTTGTGTTTGTATTTTTGACTGAGTTTTGTGCATTTAAGTTAATTAAAATTTGATTTTTATTGCAAACTGTAGCACTAATCTAACAATGATATAAACATTGCACCATAATTCATATGTAAGCTAAGTAACTATATTTTTATTAAAATACGTGTATACTAAAGAATATAATATGTTATTTCATCCCGTGTTGTTGTCATGTTTAATAACTTCTGTATTAACATCAAGAGATTTATATTCCGGTGGAAAATATGAAGGGGACCTGGATCGTGCGTTCTCTTTGTGGCCATCCATACACAATACGGCTAGGTTGATGCTATCGAAGCGACAAGCTCCGCCACCGGCCCAGGCTGTTACAACTTCATTGCTAAAGGATGAACGTGCCGAAGACAAAGGCGCAGAAAAGAAGGAAAACGAGGGTGCAAGACAAGTCAGTGAGGGAGGTAATGTGATGTTGAAGTCATCCAATAATTCATTGGCCTCAAATACAACACATAAAGAGGTTATTGATAGTTCTAAAAATGAAACTGTTAAAGGTGAGATACTTTTGTTTTTATGGCAATAACTAATGAAATATGTTAGTAATTTAATTATTCTTTATTTATTTACTTCTATATTAATACTACAGTTACACTATTTGCTGCCAATAACATGTGAATCCTGCATTTTTGAGATTCTCGAAATTATCCATAGTTTTCCAATGCCTGCACTTCCAATATATGTACATATGTAATTCATTATTACATATATGTATATTATGCATAGGGAATTGTGTAATTCGTGCGAAAACAAGAAGAGTCCAATTACTTGTCCACATTTAAATTATAATCCACAAATGAAATTTATGTTGATAAAAGAACAAAATGGGGCGATATGCTATGTTGAACAAATATGACACAAAATGTATTTCTTCACTGAACATAAAATAGAGTATATTCAACGCTGTTACCACTGTTACAAAGGTTATTCTTCTTTCACCTTAATTTTTTTATGTTTCAGGGAACCCTATTGTAAATGAAAACACTAATAATTCTTTGATACCACAATTGCTTAACAAAACAAATACAGAAAAAGCACCTACCTCTACAGCTCTACCAAAAACACCTTCAAACCAA
>DWHE01000433.1:0-10434 GCA_018247495.1 Satarupa nymphalis | reverse complement strand
TACCTCCTCCTTTTTTGAAAGTCGGTCAAAAAGTCACTTCATTTTAATTGTGTATCTACCAACCCCCTATCTATTAATCAACAAACAAGATACCTCTATACAGTTCTTTAATCTTTGGTTTCTGTGATACGTAATCAAGCCCTATTTGGACACTATGACCGATTGTGTACTCGAACCTTTTCACGTCACTGTCATGTCAATGTCATTAGGTAGTGGCTTCTGAATCTGTTCAAATTCTGTTGAAGTTCTTAAAATATAATTAAATTTTAATTTTTTTGTATATTATTTTTATTTGGAAGTGGGAGTTAAAACAATATTAACGTTGCACAAACCGTTAGTGCACATTTAAATTAAGCATGATATACAGGTTAGGTATCAGTACATACAGATTTTCAAAATATTTTCGCATAGGAAAAAGAACAAATAGCTCAAAGGTGCCACATATTCCTGTGATAACATTAGAAAAGAACTTGGATGAAAAAGTTATAGTGGATTCTAAGACAATCTCCCTTTTAGAGAGACTTTCTCTAGTTAAGTGTGACACTGATGAGGGGGTTAAAGTATTAGAAGATTCAATTTCATTTGCCAATAAGATTCTTCACGTAAACACCGAAAATGTGCAGCCCTTATATACAGTACTAGAGAATGAGTAAGTAAAATAAGCAAAGTTTCCTCTACCTTACGTTTTATTATTTTTTACCAAAGAACTGATACTACAAATAATAAGTACCATTATTGTATTTTGTATACTTAATAAAGTTAGTAACCATGCCTGATTTCAGAAATTTATATTTGCGAGATGACAAAATCACTCAAGGAAATTGTCAAAAAGATATTTTGAAAAATGCATCAATAACAGAGGACGATTATTTTGTTGCACCACCTGGAAATATTCCCCTGAATGAAATTGAAAATGATGAATTTAGACAGGCTGAAGTGAAGAAAAATGAGAACAAAAATTGAAAAAATCCTTAATCTTAAAACTTTTTTTAAAGTTAAGCAATCTAGTAAGAATGGCATTACCTGTAGTTTAGAAAAAGCAAGTCAAATTCTACTACAGAATATACATAGGAGTTGGCTGGTATCGATTCATGCTAAAACTCGACAGAATTTTCCTGTATATCTGAGTGAGCACATTATTCATAATACAAAACCAAAAAGTCTATCAAACTATGGATATATTAATCAGTGTTTGCCTAATGAGGCCGATGAAATGGTAATTGAATATGGCAACAATAATTTTACTGTGAAGAATAACTCTGAGTTTAAATTTAGTGTTACAACATGTCAAGAGGAAGTAATGCAATATTTTATTCAATGGCAGAGATATAGAAAATATTGGTGGAGTTCTGTAAGTTTATTTGTATATTCTTACAAATTTCATAGTGTAGATTTGGATGTTCATTTTAATTAATGTTTATTCAATTTAATTCAACGAAGATCAACCATTTTTAGCAGGACAACCGGATAATGAAGTCTTAAGTTGGCTTCTGGCTGTAGTGGTCACATAAGACTGGATTAATGTCTCCTCTTTTAAACTCTGTTTACAGCTTTATTAAAGGCTAATTTTGCACATATAACTGGGATATTACTACATATAACCCTTACAAGTTGTTATTCAGTTTGAACAGTGCTAGTGCCAGGATGCTTCTGTTAAATGAGGTAACCAACTTATGTCTAGGAAGTAGCAACACGGGAATGACCAACCCAGAACTAGCCAATGTTCTAATTTTTGGGTTAGTTACATTAGTCATGACTCCAGTGATCACTCAAACACCAGGTGAACTGCTTACCTATTTCCTATTCTCACATTAATAAAAATTAATCTGGCCTTAAATTTTTTATTCTAAATTAACTCCCTAATATTCCATTTATATCTGGTGTTTTGTACTAAATGCAATATTTAAATATGAAGTGATATAAACTATTGGATAATATTTTATATTTTTCACAGATCACAACAACACCTGGTTTATTTTCCGTAATCGACATGAAGTATGAAGATGACAACACTCACGCAAATATATCAGCCAATTTTGACTGGGGTCAATGGACGGTTGAAAATGTCACAGTTATTTCAACTGGAAATGTAAGGACTATTGCAAATTAATAACACAGTAGATGTAGCACGCAGGTATGTTGACTTCATGGTGTCTGGTGGTCACTGCAGCCAATACACAAATGCATTAGTTTTGAACTAATAACCTATTGCACTATTTGACATGTGTCAAAAATGTGTCATTAAAAAATTGCCACTTCTGGAAACTACTGAGAAATACTGTCAACAGATCTAGATAATTTTTGAACACCTGTATATATGAATATTCACTATTTACATATAAATAGCAATAACTTGTCGCTAATCTAATGTTTAGTTATGTCAGCTGTGTTATTTTAGCGAGTTTTAATATTATGCCATTTTCAGAACTCAAAATACTCTACACTACTTTGTTGTTCAATGTCACTGGAGAAAACTTTAATCACATTATTATTAGATGCAGTAGAAAATGGTACAAAAGAAGAATATCTACGGCTTCACAATCAAATGGCACCATATAAAATTTCTTTTGCATTGGATCATAAAGGTATAAAATTACAAATATACAGATGTATAGATTTTTAATTGCTATAGTACCCATTTTAATATGTTGGTCAGCAGTAAATATAGCTTGACACACATATTAAAATACAATTATATGTGGTCACCATGACTTATGTTAAGCTAATTAATTACCAACAAATTTCAACAATGTCTTCTACTTCATTATACAATTATGCAACAATTCATTATTAATTGTTATTATTATTACTAACTGAGCATTGTAACTAACCTAAAACAAATTTTAATTCAAACATCATATGTTGTTACATAAAGATTATTAGACAAATCAAAGTGGGTACATTAATATCAGTTCCGTAAGAGATAACCTCAACCAAATTAGAGAACATAATTATGTGTGTCATTTAATTGTATTATTTAGCCATATCTTATTATTTTGCATTAATTTCAGATCATACTAATTTTTTAACTTTGCAAGAGTTAGCAACACAAATTTTCTTTAAATTGCAATCAAATAAAATCTCAACATGGCTCCCAAAGTTTACGCTTCCTCTAGATACCCAGGTAAAAAGATCTTTTTTAATCACAAAACTTATATTTTGATTAAAATTGAGATAGCAACACTAACATCAAATGAAAGTTGAGACACAATGCACCCTTCATAAACAGAACTATCAATCAATGTCTTACACAAGCCACTTCATACATACATAAAGGTTAACCTGCCATACGATACCTCAATAATATTTTTTTATAGATTAAAGAAAACTTGCAGATGGGTATTACATATACAGCAATTTTATCTGAAGCAACACTCTCAAATGGGATCTTTCATCTAATGAATAGCAGCACTATGTTGAAGGTAAATATCATACTGTCAAATATATTCATCTCAATACAAATAGTTATTGTTCATTGTATAATTTTTAGTTCAATTTTTGTCATTGTTTTTAATTCCAAACTGTGTAGTAATTGTTTAGTAATTACTATTCAGCCAGTATTTTAACTTTGTACCAATTTAACTTATTACTCTGTACAATATATTTAGTTAACAATTGTATGTAAGGTACTTCATAGGCGTTAAGTTTTAAAAATAACCAACTTTTATTAATTTTCGCAATTTTTATTTTACAGGAACAGGTACATGTAGCAGATTTCGTGAATTATTCAGCCTTGTTGTGTGGAAAACAAAGAAAATAAAATAAGTTATTAAATGTTGGTTTTAGGAGAGAATAATAAAAATTAGTACTTTACTAAAAAAAATTGTGTTGCTAAAAAAACTGCTCAAGATTTTATGTCACAGAAAAAATCACTCGATCCAAAATGAGTGTTGGCGATGAGTTTGCTTTTATATAGTCACTTGGCAAATGTCGTAGACAAATAGATGAATAGCGCAATTAACAGCCTTTGTAATAAATAGCCTGTCTTTACAGATTGTGTGTTTTTTTAAGCTGTAATAAATGATACAAACATCCATCAATCATTATCACTGAAACACCTATCTCTGCTGCCAAGCAACTTGTGAGAGCTATGTTTCAGTTTGAAGGGTGAGTGCTGGCACGCTTTGGATATATGAGGCGACCGACTTATTCCTCAGGAGTAGTAACGCAGCTGTGACCGATCTTGATAGTTCAATTCGAAGTTGGTTACAGTTGTCATGGGCTGCAGTGATTACTTAACACCAGGTGAACTGCATGGACGTTTGCTACTCTTTATAACACTAAAAAAATGCGTTTAGGGCTTGGATTCGCCACTTCCCCTGCACTAAACTTTATTACGAGGTACATTTCCGATCTGTGATACCGATACAAATGTGCTTACGATGTTTTAATGAGTCATTATTATTTGATCATTGTTAAATTGTGAAAAATAAAACAATTTCACTTTCAATTTTATTTATTTACCAATTCTTATTGCAAAATTACACTATTAATCTTACTAAACTATATGTAAAAAAAAACAATGTTTGATCTACATATTAGTCACTATTGTATTGCATGTTCAGATTCAATTCGCCATTTTATATTCTCACATTATAATTATGAGACAGTTCTTCGATTTTTATAATTGCTCATCTATAAATTAATGTGCCAAAATGTCAATTAGTTAACGACTTTGGGCCTAACAATCATTATCTCGAACATGACGCTTCCGCCTACACTGGCTCTAGCTTAATGTAAAGATAATATTAGTAATGTAGGCTTTTAATAATAGTACAATACTATGACTCTTATTCATCAAGCTATTCAACCTAAACACATTCACAGAAAAGTTATATCGGCCTATAGCTAAGGCTATTTTATATGCAATATTAAAACATTTTAATACTATGTTTTGGTTTAACTTCACAGGTATTAACAAGTAGAAAGAATACATGATGAATAAAATGATAGCTAGTAATAAACATGTTATATTTTAATATATACATAATAATGACAGTTTCAATGTATAGTAAGGTCAATGCTACAAAGCATAATTTCTGTAGAAATGAATTAATCATAAAATGCATTTGACAATACACAGGATAATTGCACATTTTTCAAGCCGGTTCAAGATTCGTGCCGCTATCACCTATTAAGAAACGTGAACCCAGGTAGTTTTCGTATTTCGCGCCTAATTCACAGGGTTCGACCCTCATTCTGTGTTCAACCATAAATTCCTTGTCACAATAAGGTTCACTATCATTCACAACTCACAAGTAATCCAATTTTTTTAAATAAACGGATTTTCCAACTTTTTTTTTTGTAATTTGCCTCGAAATTAATTTTGTATGGATCAATGTACTTTTTACTCAACGGAAATAACAAAACGGACTGCAGTCCACTTAGCGTATGGTGATCACTGCAGCCCATGGATTCATGAAACTACTACCACGCAGTAGACAAAATTAAGAGCTGTTGTATTTGTTTTGTTTATATTTTAGAAGAGAACATAACTGAAAACGGCAAGTGCTGTCGTTCGCGACACGCGGGG
This sequence comes from Satarupa nymphalis, assembly GCA_018247495.1. Lineage (NCBI taxonomy): Eukaryota > Metazoa > Arthropoda > Insecta > Lepidoptera > Hesperiidae > Satarupa > Satarupa nymphalis. The sequence goes on along the minus strand of DWHE01000433.1, from coordinate 4,901 downwards.
TTCACCTACTTAATTTCAAACTGCGACACTTCGGCTCGAGCCTAGCCAGTCATGAGGCATCAGTAAATTATTAAAGAATGTTATCAAACATAGTCTTTTCATACGTTCTCGTATCATTCGACTAAGAACCGCAAAACATAATTATTATCTCCCGTTTAAGCATAAAAGCTATATTCATGCTTATGTAAAGATTTTTCAACTTTATAAAAATATTGAATACATTGAATTGTGTAAAATTGATTATTCGAACATTGTCGAATTTGCTAATCATATTTGCAATCAATACCTCGCCAGAAACTACCCACTAAATTCGATCCCATTCTTTAAATTTGAAGGTATAGGAGTTAAATTTAATTATTGACTTTATAAAACATATAGACAGTCACTTCTGTCAATGGTTCGTCTACACACAGACAGTGGAGTGATAATTAAGCAGGCAGCTGCAGCTTTTTTCCCTTCAGAACTGAAACAATATAATACATCACTTGAACCATTACTTCATGCATTTATTTTTGCCTTTCATATATTTGGTAATAATTATTATCTATGCTATCCCAGAAAAACTTGGTATAACATAAATATAAAGATACAGACAGAGATGAAAGATGTCCAAAACTAACTCAGTGTAATTTAAATAAATTAAATTTTATTGCAATTATAAAAAGTTATAATTTGTTTAATTTATTGCAATTGTATTGTAGTAATTTCGAGTAAAAAAGTATCAAGATTGATTTCATGCCATTATTTTCTATAAACAACAAGACAAAAAATAAATATATTTGCACATTGTAACTGAACATAAAAACCACTATATTGATTGTAAAGATACCGTAGAATTTATGGTGATATCTTAATATGTAAGAGAAAAATCTGAAATTATTATGACTATATTTATTTGTCAGTTGTTACAGGGATGAATGAGATAGAAGAGTAATTAAGTTGGATACATAAAATAACTAGTGTTGATGAATTAAAATGTAACTCAGAAATCATAAAAAAAATCCAGATAGCCGTCTAGTAATAATATTATTAAAATTGTCCAACTTGGTCCTAAGGAGTCGCAACGCAGCGATCTCGAAATGGACAGTAGACAAATTCGAGCTTGGTCACAGTTGTAATGGGCTGCAAAAATCACTTAACACTGGGTGAATTGCATGCCTGTTTGCTACTCTTATATTAATAATTGTATTATCTAAGACTGAATATAATTACATCTCTTCTTCTTATTTTCAAACATCAGTGATAAGAAAACACTGAACAATGAAGCACTGCATTATGATCAAATTTATCAGGTAAGGTGGGAAAATAAAATAATACTTCAAGCTTAGTAATAATTCAGTAGCATACTTATCAGTACATTATCCATTTCTTGCACTGCTACAAGAAACAGGTCCTGAAGAAAGCTCCATCACAATTCTTTAAAGCTAATTATTGCAGGTGTAAGTGCTATCTTAGCCACCTTTTAATGTCAGGTACATTGCCTCTAGCTGTCAACTAGCCAAATACCAACCTTCAAAATATTTGTTTTTCTGTATGTAGGTTTGACAGACATTTGGACGCCATGGCCCAATCTGATAGTTGGCACTTTACAATTTGCTTTCAAGTCACATAGAAAACAGAGTTATTTGTAATAAATGTTAATGTATAGTTTACCTTTCGTAATATAGAGGTAGAAAAAGTCACAATAAAGGACTGTCTGCACAACACCAGCTGCTATAGCGATCAATTCATAATGGTCTTCTACAACATAGCGATATATCTGAAAAAATTTGAAACACAATTACAGCAAAAAAATACAGTAAGAATTAAATTATGAACTTCATTATTGTTAAGAAAAAAAAAACTGTTACAGCATTAATTTAAAGGTTATTTTAAGTTTGCAACCTATTTGTACCAATATTAATCAACAGCCAAAAAGAAATCTCTATCAAATTACCTTATATGTTTTCTATCATTATTTCTCAGTAATTACCTTAATTGAAGTCATTTTGTTCAATTAATTTCTTATATACATTATAATAATTAATTGCTTATATTGCAGATATAATTACCCAGTTTAACAAATACAGTCCTCTATATGATCCCAATGCAAACAAATAATGGGATGTAATGCTTTCAGCTTCCCCTGTTTTTGACACCAAAAACAGTTGTGGCAGAATTGCAACAGATTCCAAGTAAATTGAAAATGTCCATAAAACCTGCAAGTAGTAAATTATCTTGTGTTTGTCTTTAACATGTGTGTATGATTCAGCTTCATACAAATTTATCAAAGTAACCAAATAAAATTCCAATGAAAATTTTATCAGCTGATACTAACCTCCAGGACGGTAAACTCACGATTGATCAATAATGCTAAGATCACAGATGGAATAAGCAAAAACTCGATCCTGAACGTGTCGTGATTGTGATCATAGGTGGCTCTGAATTTGACATACATCAAATACACTGTAGCATACGAAGCTGCTATGAATACAAGCTTCATAACAGTGTTATACGCAGAAACGAAGGTCGTCAGCAGGTCCAGGTATCGGGTGGTGTACACAATGGCGAATAGAATCTGAGATTTACCAGATATTCCTGGAACGAATCCACGAATAGTTTTTTTCATTAAAACACACTATCAGTCAGTGATGAGCTTAACATGCCGGTACAAATTCAATTTACCTGCACATGATCTGGACTTCCATATTTTCAATAACAGTATTATTATAGCTAGGAGATGGGATAGATCAGCGAGTAAACGAAATATATTCATGATTTATAGTCTCAACTTATGTTAGACGCCGCGTAAACCAACACTCAACAACCTCCTCATTCAAGCAAAAATGACGTGGCTGAACTGTCAACGTATACTAAATGTGGCCAAAGTTGAAAATACAAAACTTTTTAAAATTATTACAATTTGACAAAGCATAGTCAATAATGTTGTACAATAATTTTATTAATTTCGTTATTTATAGACAAATGAATTTGTAGTCATAGAAGAGTCATCAACAGTAGAGAAATATATTTTATGCCTCTAATACTTACTTTAAAGTAGATACTGAACCAGATAAATCATAATATTATCAAACAAAATAGTTAACGATATTATTTTCATGTTTTAATCCAACCTTAAGTTTTTGCATTACCAATTAGCAGTTCAATGGTAGTCAGGCTGATAAGTTGTCACTGTCCCAAGCATATGTCATTAATGTCATTAATTATGTTTATGAGACATTGTTTAGTTTAGCCTCGGCTCAGCTGACTGATTTTGACGCTATTTGCAAACTAGTTTTTACGGATAATGAATTTTAACTTAATTTAAAAACCTAATAAAATGGTCAGAATTTTAAAGAATATGAAATACTCACAATCTTTTAATTTCATACGGTATTTACTGAAATGTTAATCTAAAATATTTACGATTAAATAAGCACATTAATATTATTTAGTATTTTCAGGTTTTTAAGGCGTTCATATAGTAGTGAGCGAGATCATATAGTTCCTGATTTAAAAAGAATTAGGAACTTTAGTATAGTTGCACATGTTGATCACGGTAAAAGTACTTTGGCCGATAGGTTACTTGAAATAACTGGCGTTATAAAACCTGGCAGTGAAAATAAACAAGTGTTGGATCAGCTACAAGTGAGTATTTTTTTACGTACGAGTACGTTTTTAAATTTTTTTTACGAATAATATGAAAGAATCTGGGTACAATTGAAAAATTTGTAATCCACAAGGCCAATATTTTACGTTAAAATAAAAACTCCAAAGAACTGCATTTTCAAATCTATATTGTTCGCACAGCTGCGTTCTGAGATTATGGAATTTAAAAAAACTAAGTTTTGTCTTAGTCTGGATGCTTTTTCAAATGACACGAACTCTTTGATATAAGAGTGTGGTACTGTAGAATAGACCTGCTAAGATCTCGAAAAACCTGACTGTTTCGTTCTTCAATCATAAAAAATGGCGATTAATTATATTTATTTGAAATATTAATCATATTTTTAACATAAACACCTCTGTTTTATAATCTAAAAATCTATAATTTTTTTCTAGGTGGAAAGAGAAAGAGGGATCACTGTTAAAGCTGTTACAGCATCTTTAAATTACACTTACAACAGTGAACACTATTTGTTAAATCTTATAGACACACCAGGACATGTTGACTTTTCAAATGAGGTAAAGTGACAGGTAAAATAATAATTTTTGTACATAAAATGATTTTAATCTTTATTACTACCTGTAAACATTTCTATTTATGTAAATTATAGATGTATGTACTTAATGAACATATGATATTTTTTAAACAAATATGTTCATTTAATGTGATAATTATAAAAAACTTGTGTATTTATTATATAAAAACTGTTTAAAATAATTATACGCCTAATATTAAAAACATTAGTAGTTTGTAAATTTGCAAAAATTCTATATTATATAAGGACAGAATCTATCTGAAAATGAAAAACATGGTAAGTGATATATGACACAAAACATGGACCTCCAATCTAAACCATTTAACTTCAGTAAACAGTATATTGTCATTGTAATACAATTAATTCACACAGGTTGTAAGAAGTGTAACAGCTTGCCAAGGAGTGATTCTTTTGGTAGATGCTAATGAGGGTGTGCAAGCCCAGACTGTGGCTGTGCACTCATTAGCAAAAAAAAATAACTTGTATATAATACCAGCTCTCAACAAAGTTGACTTACCGCGGGCTGACCCAGAAAATGTAAAAAACCAGATGAAATCACTTTTTAATATTGACCCTGACACAGTGTTGAGTATATCTGCCAAAAAAGGATGGGGTGTTAAGGAATTATTAGAAGCAGTGATTACTAGAATACCCCCACCACCTGCAGACCCAAAAGGTCATTTCAGAGCTCATGTAATTGACACCTGGCATGACAAATAC
>DWHE01000432.1:0-10439 GCA_018247495.1 Satarupa nymphalis | reverse complement strand
TACTACAGTGATCACTTAACACCAGGTGAACAACATGACCATTTCCTACTCATACCAATACCAACAAAAAAAACCAGGGCCCTTCTAGGATCACATTTATTTCTGCTGTATCCTTAACCCTTACAACCTGTTGCAAATTTGGATGGTGTTATAAATTGATATTGTACATTCTAAGAAAAAACTTACTTTGACTTCCGACATGCTTCCAACTCTTCAGTATCAACTGCAATAAGCCTATCTTTGAAGTTTTTCTTGCCCTTATCTGCGCCAGAGTCTTTTTGAACTGAACTAGCCTCTGATCTCCTGGGCGGTTTAAAGCATTCTACCTTATGTTGCGGAAGTATTTTCTTTTCCTTTACCTCTTCCTGTTTTTTTAGAAGTTCTGCTTTCAAACTTAGTAGCTGAAACGTTTTATTTTTTATAAAAGCATTAACGAAATGTTAATAAAATAATGACTAAACTTTTACATCTCAAAACATTTTACACAATTTTTACTTACAGTTGACTTGTTAAATAAGATCTTCTTTGAACTTGATTCACTCATTGTTAAAAGCATATTACTACTTCAACATAGTTTCCTAATTATTTATAACTAACTATATCGAAATTCTAAGATACGTTAGGTTTTATTTTCCAAATGTACTAAATTTTACAAATTTACTGACTGTCATTTTCTAAATGTCGATGTCAAGTCGATTTAAATGTCTCAATATTATTTGATGATAATTTCAAGTTACTGTTATGGACAGAGTACATATTGTATTGTGAAGTCATGTAAGTTCAGCTGAAATAAATAATGAAAATCATGTGGTTAGGTACAAGTTAAGGTTTTTTAATTTTTTGTAACGTAAATTAACTGTATTTACGTTAATACTAAAAAGTTAAAAAAAAACGATTTACCGACGACAGTTAATTAAAAAGGAACATATGAGAAAATGAAAATTTAGAAAATAAAATGTACACTAATATTTGGCAAAGTACAATTTTATTACCCAGTCGATTTGTTTTGCAAAAACTAAGTACTACGTATTGAGCTATTATTTATTATATTTTATTTAACAATCCTTTTACATCAAAGTAATAAATGAAAACTCGTAAAGAAAATGGTATGTATCATTATAATTATTTGTAATTAGAATCTCGTATTTTGTTACAATTTAGAAAAATAATAATTCGTTTTTATTTAGAATTTCACCATATTATTTTAAGGGAAAGCAAACGTCAAAGTGTTGAATCACCTTTATGACACATTTTGTACTGACATCTTTTGTATTGTGTAGTAATCGTAGCTCGCTTTTTTGCCAATTTCATGGTCATCCTGACAGCCTTTTTTCGGTCGTGTCGACAATAGTCTATTTTATACAACAAAGAAAGAATCTGTCTTAAACTTAGCTAATTCCCGGGTTGATAATCTTCTAATATACGAAAAAGAAACGTGACCTATAAGATTCGAATAACAATCTTCCGACTTGAGAAATAAGTGTGTGAAATCAAAATGTCAACTCCTGCCAGGAGACGTCTCATGAGAGATTTTAAACGGTAAGTTTCTTTATTTTACGTTGTATTAAATACTACAATACGCACACAACTATTTTTTGTGGCACGGCAAATCATAAAATTACATCACTGTCTCCTCCATCGATTTCTTTTTTGGTCGATACAGTTATTTAGAACACCAGATTGATTATAAATATTCTTGTTATAATAATTGATACACGACATTTCTTTATGCAGAAAAATACCATAAACTCTGTTTGATTGCAATAAAATTGTCTCAAACTTGTCTACTTTGTTGCAAAGTAGGTTACCGTGTTTTATAGCATTTAGTGAATCTGGTAGACTAACGACTTATCTGACATGTTTTTGTAACCCAGTATGATTTTAGAATGATGAGATGTTTCAATTTTCGTTTTCAGTTTACAAGAAGACCCACCTACTGGTGTTTCTGGTGCTCCAACTGACAACAATATCATGATCTGGAATGCTGTAATATTTGGACCTCATGATACCCCATTTGAAGATGGCACCTTCAAACTCACAATAGAATTTACAGAGGAATATCCCAACAAACCTCCCACTGTGCGGTTTGTGTCAAAAATGTTTCATCCTAATGTTTATGCGGATGGTGGCATTTGTTTAGACATCTTGCAAAACAGATGGAGCCCTACATATGATGTTTCAGCAATTTTAACCTCTATACAGGTAAATGTCCATTTAAAAATGTAAACATTTTTACTTAGCTCTCCCATATTTACCTGTTTATTATCTAATCATAACTAAAATATAAAATATACTTGTGTACATTTTTAAATATACAGAATTTGTTTGTAGTATAAACTAATGGAATCCATCATAAGTTGTGATTTTGTATATAATTTTAGCTTTTGCTGTATGTATTAAATTAACAAAAAATTAAAACAACATTCATACATAAATTAATAAACACATTAATGGAGACTTGCTTACAAAAAAAACTTTCCATAATCTCATTATTATGTTATCTATTAAAACTATCAAATTTAATTAAACTGTCTTTTACCTCCAAAACATCAGCTTAATACATTAAATTATTCCCAAATTTCTAATAAATTTCTTGTAGTTTGTGAACAATTTAAATAGGGTATCATCTGTCATAAGTATTAACTTGATCACCTTCCGGGTATGGCATACCTTCATCTATTACTACTATATTTAGCAAAACATGCATTGCCAGTTTTTTAACATAGTTCCATATGTTCATTGTTATGTTGTGTATAAGATGCTCATAAATGAGAATATACTTTCACTTCTTATTAAATTTGTTGTATGTTTAGCATAAAAAGTTTTAAAGTTTGCAATCACAACAACAAATCTTATATTTTATTACAATTGTAAATTGTTGACGACTTATTCTCTAGCATAAATTTGTTACATACAAATTAGTCCATATAATTCATTCAAATTTTTATTGTACTTCGGTATACAAACCTACTTTGTTAACAATTATGAAAATAAACACTAATTTCATTATAACAAAATATTTGACCAAAAAAAAAATACTACACTACTACTATTAAAATACTAATAATATGACTTAATAATTGAATTATCATTGGGTTTTATTTTATGGATATTACGAAAGTTCATTTTAATAACATGTATATATATATATATATGTCTCTCTCTTGGCATGCATATTGATTGAGAAAGTAGCTTCTTAACTTAATTCTGCTTAGTTCTCAGTGGCACAACCAAGACAAGAGTTCAGTTTCAGGTTGGTTACAAAAATCTAGAAGAAGCTATGGGTTGCAGTGACCCTGAACTTGAACATGTGTTGCGATTATTACTTTCATTTCACATATTTCATCCCATTCTGTGGGGCCTGCATGCTTATGATATGAGGTGCCAAATTTAGCCTTTTGGAGTAGCTATGGACCTTTGACTAACCTTAAGGGTTGGGCAATGAAACCAAATTTCAATTAAAATTTGGGGTAACTTGGTTATCATGGGCTGCGGTGATCACTTCACACCAGGTGATCTTCATGCCCATTGGCTACTCTTAGAAGAGTAAAAAAATAAATTCATTCAGCCATATAATTTTTTGTAGTTTTGTTTTTTTATAGTCATAATTCTTTAAACCATTTTATATTAGTGTTAGTAAAAAATATCTAAGTTCAATAAAGGACGGCAAGGGATGTGGTTTCCTATGTGCACTGCACATCACTTAAAGAGTTAGCAAACCTAAAACAGAATGTTGGGCCGGTTTGTGTTTAAGCTTTTTTTCATACAGTGGTTCACTGAACACTAAATAAACTGCTTTCATGCTAGTATCAATAAAGAGAAAATTCCAATTACTGCAAAATAATTTTCCGAATTCTATTTCAGTCATTACTCAGCGACCCAAACCCAAACTCCCCAGCAAACTCGATGGCTGCGCAACTTTATAAAGAAAACCGGCGAGAATATGAGAAGCGTGTTAAAGCCTGTGTAGAGCAATCATTTATTGATTAGCAGTGGAGACGTGCGATGCTCAACAGCAGTATCACAAGCATACATGTGCATCGCCACTACAACTAGTACTGGCCAATACCTCCATTAAAACTCATTTGGACAGGAGTAATCAGCACTTATTGAACACACCAGATACATACACTGCCGTGTTAGGGTTGGCAGATAAAAAAAAAGAAAATTTTAGGTTTTGGTAAAGTACTTTTATTCATAAGATTTTCATATTTTTTTTAGTTTAAAAAAAATATCACCGTTTCAAAATGTTTGTTCTCATTAAGTGTGTAGGAGCATAACAATGTGTGTATTGCAAGCCATTATTAATAAGGTAGTTGAAAGTTTAACATTATTACATTATCAAACATTTTTTGTTGTTTTACTTATGTACAAGTAATGGAATACCTGCATAAAAAAAATATATTCAAATATATCTAACCAAGTCATTGTAGATATCTAAGAACAATAGCAACTAATGTCTTATGATTATTAGTAAATAATCAATGTTTATATATTTTTAATACATAGCATCATATGTAATCTGACCACTCACTAGTAATTTGAGGTTTTAATTGTTGTTGCTGAAATATTCAGTTTTTATTATTTTGTTTAATTGTTTGTTTAAATATCCATATCTCATTAGACTTTCAAGCACCTTGACAAAATCATTTCATAATTTACCATAATAACAAGCTTTCTTTAACATTTGTATTTGCCCAATTATATGCTAGTGATTAACTTCTTGTGAAAATGTTACTGATGTTTAATTCAAAATTCTCAATGCAATAATGATGAGCTATTGCTTTGTTTTTTAAATTATAGGTAGTACTGATGTATTCTCAAATATAATTGTTTCACTAATATACCTGAGGGTTCAGGCAGTGTCAAATGTATTTTGTGTAGGTATGAAATATTTTTCTTTTAGTAAAATGTTATTTTCCGTTTCACAAATGTGTTTCAATCAATATTCACTAAATTAAGAATTAATTGCCCCTATATAATTATTTGACGCCCAGATACATCTAAATTTAATGGCTTTGAAATGATATATCATTGTATAAAAATACATTATAAAATTGCCTTCTTTAATCCTTATATTATAATTAACTTATTTATTGCCATAATAAATATGTATATCAAAGAAAATCCTATTGCCTACAAATAATAAACACTAAAAATGATATAAGACATCACTTTGCTTACTTCCAAAACTGCTGCAGCTAAAATAAACTGTTATACCAATTCACCTTGTCTTTAAGTCTTCCTTTAATTTATAAAGAATAAGTTCCATACAAACAGTAGCATCTTCTGCGCTATCATGACCATCTACAGAATTTTGTATGATTTTCTTTAAGTACTCTGAGGATAAATTTCTTAATGCCCTTTTGTATGGAGGGCCCATTTTATGTGGATATAACACACTTGTGTCTATTATTGTGTCATGGATTAGCTTAAGAGCTTTAAAATCCGATTCTAGGCTGTGACCAATCAATATTGTTTTGCTGGTAAACATAGTGAGTAATGTTGCTTGTACTTCTAATAAAGTAGTTTTTACTTCAGACATTTGCTCTTCAGTAATTCCTGAATATCTTGTATTATAATCAATGATGGGATGCAAAGGCCTTACAAGTGTTTCATAAACAACTTTACATGATGAGTTAATGACTGTTATTCTGGTCAAATCTAATCCTTGTGTCGTATAACACATTTCGCAATCTAAAGAGTAAACTCCATAATCATCTAAAATAGTTTCAGGGGTTAATGTTTTTACATAGCCTTTTAAATTCTCATAGTCTATGTATTCATAAACATGAGAAGATGCAATGCAACAACCATCAGAGAAACCATCTTGGCTACAGCATTGATAACGTACCTCTCCACGAATCCTATATTTATTATTAGGATGATATATGCACTCCTCTTTGTTTACAGGAAAACCTTTCTTATCTATAGTATAGTCTTTCTTGCATCTACAACAGGTTCTAAAACGCCCTTTTGGTGGTGTCTGTTTATTTTGTTTATAGATTATAGCTCGACCTTTTTCACCACTGGTATGTGGTCTAGGGAAACCATTTTCCTGTAATTGTTCTTCTGTTAAAATCCACTTACTTATATTCTTATACAACTTTGCTCCAAATAGTTGCTCAGACTCTATAGTGTTTCTATTCTTACTTTCTATACTCCATGACCCTGTATTCCCTGCCCCGCCTGTAAGTGTTTGAGGCACTTTTAGTAGACTACTGAAATCTGTTCCAGATTTTTTAACTCCATTGCATTCTTTTAATTCTCTTTTCAATCTACTGATTGTAAGCACAGCAGAATTTTTGTAAATGGGTATTGTAGAACATTTTTTACTAGTAGCCAATTCCTCGTGTTGAGCTCTTGCATAAGCATCTTCTGGGGCAAGATATATTTTAAGGCAATTGTCTATCATCAAATTTAAAAATGTAGATCTTATGTTTGCTGGAATTTTTGATGCAAGTGGTTCAAGTACACCAGGTCGATCAATAAATTTTTCACTAGGCATGTGAGCTACACGTTGACAACCTTTTTTAATTGTCTGTACTATAGTCGTGCTTGTAGATGGTTCATCTGGTTGTGGATTTGGATTAGTGGACTTTATAGAAATCGTCCGTTTTGCGCTCACCATGGTTGAAGCATAAGGTACATGAGCTATACGGATTTTAGAACTTCCACTTGTTGGAGTGCTAATAGGCTTTGTTATGTTCAATTTCATACAACTGCTTTCTGCACTTTTTGTACAGCTGGTTGCTTTCTTTGAAGCATGATATTCCCTCACTTTCATTAATCTTTCAGCCATAGCTTGTCTAGCATTAGTTTTATAATCTGGCTTTGCTTGAGGTATTTGCACTATTTTATTATTTGTATCTGATGTTCTGGATATTCTTTTTTTACCTGGAATATATTCATCAGGTTTTTCTGGCTTGTACTCCTCTGCCTCTTCAGTATTTGTCTTCTCAACAGGAACATATTCTTCAAATATTCTTTTACATTCCAAAGCAATAGCTTCCTCATCAGATTCTGATGAAACATATGCTTTGGCATCATAAATATCAGATTGGTCAGCTTCATGGCTGTCATCATTGTCAGATGAAACAGTTGCAGATTCCTTTCTTTTTTTGTGCTTCTCTTCTTTTTTTTCTTTAGATCGCTTATGTGATTTAAGATGACTGCGCTCATGCTTTCTTTTTGAATCTTTTGAATCTCTTGTTGAAGTTTTTGTATGCTTAGACTCCCTCTCTGAACTTTTAGGTTTCTTTTCATTCTTTTCTTTAGCTTTATCTTTAGCTTTTCCCTTACCCTTATCCTTTTCTTTATCTTTTTCATTTTTATTTTTATCTCTATTAGAACTTTTGTAACTTGACCTTTTGTCTGAACTTGATTTTCTTTCTTCTTTATTAACATGTTTTTTATTTGAGTGTATTTTGTTACTTTCCTTTTTACCATCTAGATTTTCTAAGTTGCCCTTTGTTGAGCTACTATTTGTTTTTCCAACATTCTTATTACACTTTTCCTCATCTTTACTTTGTATAGTAGTGCATTGTGAATTTTCCTCATCCAAAATTTGATCTAAAATATCAAATTCAGCTCCTAACTCATCCAACCCATTTAAGTCACTTGATATTTTTAGTTTCTTCACATCTGGTTCCTCTTCATCACTAGAAAAACATGGTGCTAAAGACCGAGGTGTAGGCTTATATGTAACAGAAGGAATTTTTGAGTTTACTACTTTGATTGGTTTGTATTCCAAAATTTTTGATTTGTTTGAACTTTTATCAGAGGGAATATAATTAACTTTTTTGGATGTCTGTGTATCATCTGGAGCATACTGTTGCAACTCTGCATCTGTCCCAGGTAAATACTTTTCAGTGCTTTCCTTTGAACCTTTTGGAGTGTATGGGTCAGGTTGTGCAATATCTGTAGAACCTGGGGTGTATCTTGCTGGTGGTATATATGTAAACAAGTTGCATCCATTACTATCAACGGGTCTTTGCAAAGGAGTGCTAGCTGGTTTTCTTGGAGTGTATGGTACTGGTATGTGTTTTCTCTTCTGTTCCTTACCATCATCACTATCAGAGTCTGCATAATTATTTATCTTATTTAACTCCGCAATGGGCGTTGGATTATAGGTGGGTTTGGGTAACAATGTTTGAACATTATTTGGTTTTTTACCTTCTGTAGATTCGATTGTGTTTAAAGATGGCGAAGCTCCAGCTTCAGTTTGTCGGAGAACTTTCTGTACAGCTGCCGAAACCAATTTTTGTAAAATAGAACCACTCTCAATCTCATCATTATTTAGAGTTTGAGAATCCTTTTTAACATGACGGAAATGACAATAAGGTCGTTCACAAAAGCCGCTGTCATAAAAGGGGCAGTTAATTCCCTTGAAATATCCAGTAGAAGGGAGCATATTATTAGATTACACGATTTGTACAGTCAGAGAATTTTTGGTACCGAAATTTTAATAAAATCAAAACAATTCATCTGTTTAATCTCCGATAATACTGACTGTAACTCAACTTCATGAGTTTCATGACATGATTTGATTTTTTTTAATGTTGAAACTGTTTTTGTTTAAGTCATACTTTTTGACAAACGTAAATCTATCATTCAGCCAAAGCCGTACGGTTCACTGAAGTTTACTTAAGTCGATTTAGAGTCATTTTACTCAATTAGATGGTCTGAAATGTACTTACATGTATTTTCTCCCATCCTAAATGTATGCCTATTTTCTAGTTTCATGGAATAAATATTTCAATTCATCCAAAACAGAGTTAAATAATTAATCTCGGAAAAAAAGATACAATAATTACAGTACTGTGCATATTAACCTTAAGTATTTTATTTACTTTTCTATACTAAAATTTAAAAAAACAATTTCTTCGTAACGTTACAGTAACGGTGTACGTTTAAATTAGAGTGATGTGGCGAATTAGGTGCCTGGACTAAACGTATAATATAGAAAATGAGAAATTAAGACGAATCTAAGAATTACTTCACTCTTTACAGAAAATCCAGTCGGCACTGTACTCGCTATTGTAACTTGAATTCCGGTAGGATGGAACAACGTTGTACCTAATGTACTTATTTAACCATACAGATTATTGCAAAATAAAGTTTCGAAACATGCAATATGACCAAGGCCGTACCGTACGCACCTAAAGCGAAAATTATGATTTATCCAAATCGAGGGAACCTAAACGGTCTGTAACGTGACAGATACTTGAAATGGAATTAGTTGTTAAAATCGTTCACCGTTATAACTATTCTATTGAGGCGTTATCAAAATTGGTGACAGATGTGATAGATATGCTATTGGACTCATTCGAATATTTGTATCCAGATTTTGGTGTTTAAGTGTTAAAATGTTAGAAGGTATAGCAAAAGAATATGCGGCATATTTTAAATTGGACTTAGCTAACGAATTTCAAACAGTTCAACATGTCATAGATAATATGATCACACGACTAGAGGAATTGGATAGTGTCGTTAAAATGGTAAAAACAAAAAACAATGATTGTGATAAATCTATTTCGAACGATATTATTAAGTACAGAAGTGATATTAACATACTTTCCAAAAGAATAGCAACTTTAAATGAAATTATAGAAGTGTTACATAGTAATGTTGATGTCCTTGAAAAACGAGTAGAAAAAGCTGAATCTGATTTTGGTGTAAACAGTGACAATAAGTTGAAGAGTTTTTTAAAACCGTTTTTGAAGAAAAGTATACCTCTAACATCAGCAGTAACCCCATTGGAAAGAACAAAATTCATAAGTGTGTTGGGCAAATTTGAGGGCAGTGATGATTAACTTTTGGCAATCAATACAAATGGTAATTGTTTATAAGAAATTTATTTGGTAATCACATTAAAGTTTATAAATGGCAAAGTGTATTTTATTGAGCACCAGTTGATCCAAAACCACCATCAGCTCTTTTTGTTTCAGATAAATTAGATACTTCTAATAGATTTGGATAGAAAATCTTTTCACATATAAGTTGTGCAATTCTATCACCTTTTTTCACAACAAAGTCTGTATCAGAATGATTAAACAGGACAACTCCGACATTGCCACGATAATCCTCATCAATAACACCAGCTGAAATGAAACAAAATAGTCACATAAATAAGGGACTTTTAAACTCCTACACAATTTCTTCTATTAGAAGTAAACAATAACATTACTGAAACAACATTTTGATACATGCGATAATAGAAAACATGTTAGAAGAACAATTATCATAATCAATTGAGAGTCCAAAACAAAAACACTTCACATAATCATTTTTACTTGAATTTCAGTGTACGAAAGCATTAAGAGATAGTTTGTTTTATAATTGGTTTATAATAAAAATGAATTTATTTAATAAAATGATTTTTACCTCCAACATCTATGAAATTTTTTACTGCCAAACCAGACCGCGGTGCCACCCTT
>DWHE01000431.1:0-10439 GCA_018247495.1 Satarupa nymphalis | reverse complement strand
CCAGGTGGCGCTGCACCATATTCAACTTCTATACCGTTTAACCGCTCTTCCCGAAAATTGGCACTTATATGTATTTTTGAAAAGGCAGGACAACGTCCGCCGGGTTCAGCTAGTTTATAATATTATTAGGGATATTTACAGAAATATACTTTTATTCGTTACTCTTATTATTAGTTGTGTGGGATAAAGAATGTTTACATTTAAACTTTACCTAAATTATTAAGTCATCAAGTGAAACAAATTAAATACGATATTACAAATTCATTAGGGCTCGCAATATAAAAGATTATCATCTTCCGTATAAATCCTTCAAATGAAGTTGTTCACTGTTTGCAGACTAAAGTCTCAGTAAACACAATTAAAACAGCATCTCGCATGTGGAGGGATCCCTTCAGACTTAAGGTATAATTTTCTGTTGTAAATCTGGGCTTAAAAGAGATCTTTCGATATTACGAGTCGCTCTAAAGAGAATTTTAATGGTATTAAGATATTTCGCATTAAAACTTGTTTCACTTTTGTAATTTAAACTCTCAGACAATGAAGTTACATGAAATTTCTATGTAACAAGTTGCGCAGATACGTAAATTTGAAGAATATTTGGTTTAAACATTTACAATTTGTTATGGAACGCTTTAGATGATTGAAATATAACGAAGGCAGTAGAACCTGTTCAGGTTAGGTCACGTCATTACCACCACCTCTGTTTCTATTGAGAACCAGCAGTACAGAACGAGTTGTGTACTGTTTCAAGGGTATGGATGCTGGTGACTTCGGATAAGTGAGGCAACTTAGTCCTCAGGAGTAGCAACGCAGCTGTGACCCACCCTGAACTAGACAATCCAATTTGAGGTTGGTTACAGTTGTAATAGCCTGTTGTGATCACTTAACACGAGGTGAACACTGCATGCCATTTTATAATCTTCTACTAATAAAAAAAAAGTTAACCTTTAATCTGTTAGCGAAAATTTGCCTTAGCTTTGACGTTCCAGAAATCAGGTTTAGTGAAACCCTCTTAGAAGCATAACCCTCAAAAGCACTATAGGTAATTGGTGAAGCTGTTTGCTCGAACTATGGCCGGTATTCGGGATTTTAGTGGATTTTTAGTGGAACTATTATAAGGACTTATCTGTATTCTAAGCTAGCCTAGTTATATATAGACTTTTGCCTCCCCGGGAGCATGTACGAGCTAACGCCGTACATTTAGCGTCAGCATTTTAGGGAATCGCGCGCGGTTGTCATTTCCTTAAACAGTGCAAATCAAAACGTCGACCGCGTCGCGTGTACAGCACTCAGCACATCGTCCACTAGCTAGGTAGCGAACTAATCCTACCTCGAACATGGTCCTTCGAGTCTACGTACAGACGGGATCTATTTCGTGTGTGCGTGGAAACTAGCAAAAATTGGATTGCAGTGTACTAAGCCTACGTGTGGTAGGAAAATCTAGCAAGCAAGCAAGCATAGCGGCTGCGGGAGCGCAGCGGCTTAATTCAAGTAAGATCTTTCCAATTTTACAATTATATTGAAAGCGTCATACTAGCAATGGAGGATCTACTTTGTGATCAAAATAGATTAATAGAGGCTATTAAAAAATTCGGTGTTAACTTCGGCAAGGATGGAGCTGAAAGAAAATCCAGTATCGATTATTTCAATCGAAAGCTGGAGACCTTTGAATCTCTTTGGAAGGAGTTTGAGGGTAACCACATAGAACTTTCAAGGTACAATATCCGTGACGAGTCGTATTATATCCATGGAGATTACAAGCGGACTGCGTCTTATTATAAAGATTTGAAAGACGTGATCCTCAAGCAACGTGAGGAGTTTAAGCTGCGTGCGGCTAAGGAGCCAGCCTTGCAGCCCGGACCATCGAAGCAGCAAACAGGTAGCGATGACAGTCGCACTCAAACAGGGAGCGAAAGTCAGCAGTCTGGTACAGTTATTGATCAGAAAAAGGTATCTAGGGGTGTGTCAAGCAAGCTAGATGATATGTTACGGAAACAATACATAAATTTTAAGGCATTTACGAGAACCGTAGTTAACATCGACTTAAACGATATCACGGAAAAATGGGAGTTCCAAGATACCCTAAAAACCATGGAGTGTCGCTGGTCTGCAATCGATACTCTACATTGGGAAATTGAGGGCGAATTGGACGGCGACGATACATCGTATCATGCTGTATTTAACATGCACGAGGAAACTTACATAAATCTGAAGAAAAACATTAATAGAAAAATGTGGGCAGTATCTCATCGTGAAAAATCAACACCAGTGATGGAGATCCCGACTTTCGCTGGTAATTATCACCAATGGACCTCTTTTAAGGACTTATTTCAAGAAGCGGTTCATAATAATCCTTCCCTATCTAGCGCTCAAAAAATGCAGTATTTAAAAACCAAGCTCAAAGGAGAAGCGGAAGGGTTGATACGCCACATGCCGGTAAGCTCAGATAACTATCTGATATGCTGGGATATTTTGAATAATCGTTACAATAACAAAAATCTTATTTTTACATCGCATATGAATTTATTATTGAATGGTCCCAACATGCAACAGCGTTCATTGAGTCATATAAAAAAGCTTCACGACTCCATTTTGGAAAACCTTAATGCAGTTAAAAATCTTGGTGTGGATACTAGCACGTGGGATCCGATATTAGTTTACTTGTTAGCGCAAAAGCTTGACTCGGATACCCATTCTGAGTATATTGAATCATTGAAGCATCCAAGGGAACTTCCAGCACTAAATGATTTTGTAAATTTCCTGGAGTTGAAGTTTACAACGCTAGAATCATCGCGTAAAAAACCAGAACAGCCTTCTCCTAAAACGAACATAGCTAAAGCTAATTATAATAACTTCAAGTCGAATAACTACAGGCAGAAGTATTTCGCGGCATACAATAATACGAAGCCTCATGGGAAATTTACTGGAAACGGTGGCGGTATCAAGTGTCCGGTATGTAAGCAATCGGATCACTTATTATACCAATGCAAGGAATTTATGAATATGCCGCCTAATACAAGACTCAAGACGGTTAACCAACTAAATACATGCAAAAATTGCTTGTATGATCATAACGGTAAGGAATGCATTTCCAGTAAAAGGTGTCGCAATTGTAAGGGGACACACCACACGCTATTGCACGAGGCGTGTGAATCGCTTGAATCATCCGTGGGAACCAAAAAACACGTGTCCGGGACGATACACGTTTCTCAAGGAGATGAAGCTAGCCAGGTCCTGTTAGCTACAGCATTAGTTAAGGTTACAGCAGCGAATGGATCGAAATATATCATGCGCGCTTTAATAGATCAGGGTTCTCAAATTTCATTGATTACTGAAAATGCGGCCCAAATTCTAGATATCAAACGAAGGGGTTGCAACGGGGTGATTTTTGGAATCGGCAAAAAACAGAATAATTGCAAAGGTGTCATCAATATCGAATGTGCTTCCCTCAGCAGCGAGTTCAATTTTAATACGGAAGTACTTATAATGAACAGCTTAATTAAAAGTCTTCCCACACAATCTTTCTCCAAGCCAGCATGGCCACACTTAAATGGCATTCAGCTAGCAGATCCCGAATTTAACGTCAGTAGGCCAGTGGACATATTGTTTGGAGCCGATATCTATTCACTAATTATGTTAGGTGGTATCCTGAAAGGGGCAGATAATTCACTGCCCATTGTGCAACAAACGCAATTGGGGTGGATTCTTTGTGGTAGCTTAATGAAAACTTTTAATTGCAATGTTGTCTTAAATAATATCGACGACATTAAACAATTTTGGGAAGTAGAGGATATCGAGGATACGTCAGACTTATCTAGCGAGGATCAGGAGTGTGTAGAATTTTATAAAGCAACTACAGAACGCCAATCCGATGGTAGGTATGTAGTTCGATTACCAATCAAGCATAGCGAATTGCACACTTTAGGATCATCGAAAAACATAGCGGTGGCCCAATTTATCAACCTTGAGAAGAAACTGAACAGACAGCAACAGCTAGCACAGCAGTATAAGATTTTCCTATCAGAATATAGGGATTTAGGCCACATGAAGCAATGCAGCGACGAGCTTACAGCACAAGGTTATTATATACCTCATCACTGTATACAGCAACAAGGTGAGGGGAACGACCGTAAATTTCGAGTTGTTTTTAATGCATCAGCAAGGACGACAACGGGAGTCAGTCTTAATGACATCATGTTGCGGGGACCAAACTTGCAAAAGGACCTGCAATCACTAATCATAAAATGGCGACAATACCAATTTGTCGTGACAGCGGATATCGAGAAGATGTACCGCCAAATTATGGTAAATGAAGCTGATCAGAGGTTTCAAAAAATAATTTGGAGGGATTCATGTAAAGAGCAACTAAAATCATACCAGTTAACTACTGTAACGTATGGATTAAAAGCGGCGCCATTTTTAGCGATGATGACGTTGCTACAGCTAGCGGAAGATGAAAAAGGTAGATATCCGGAAGCAGCGAAAGTTTTACAGGAAGATCTATTTATGGACGATGTACTAACAGGAGCACACTCAATAGCACAAGGACAAATATTAGTAGCGAGGTTAAATGAATTATTACTATCAGGAGGATGCACGTTACGAAAATGGGCATCGAATAGCGAGGCTTTACTAGAAAATATCGACGAAGACCGAAGACGCGAAAGTAACCGGTTCAATTTCAAATCAGAAATCACGAAAACGCTGGGCCTCACCTGGAACGTCAAAGAAGACAACTTTACTTTTAAGCATCAATTATGTGAAAAGTTTTCTTCGAAACCGACGAAGCGAATGTTACTGAGCGATATCTCCAAAATATTTGATCCTCTCGGGTGGCTCGCTCCAGTAGTAATTAACTTAAAATTATTATTCCAAAATGTTTGGAAAGCTAACCTTGAATGGGATGATTATGTACCAGATGACATTTATGTCGAATGGATTAGAATAAGAAGCGAAATGGACCACATCCAGCATTGTAAGGTACCTCGGTGGATTGGCAGCTGTGAAGGCGACAGAATTCAGTTTCACGGATTCTGTGACGCATCTTTGAGAGCGTATGCGTGTGCAATTTATGCACGTATCCAGAAGCACGCTAATACTACAATTGTTTTAGTAGCGGCGAAAACTAAAGTGGTACCGCCCACCAAAGAAATTACCCTACCTAGATTAGAGCTAAGCGGTGCTCAATTACTAGCTAAGTTAATGACAAAAATTATACAGACCCTACCTAACTACAAAACGGAAGTTTTTGGGTGGTGCGATTCAAAAGTTGTATTGGGTTGGCTACAAGGCGATCCAGGAAGATGGAAGCCATTTATTAGCAATCGAGTCAAACTTATCACTCAAGTAATGCCTACTCATTCTTGGGGGTATGTAAAATCGCAGGAAAACCCCGCGGACTGCGCGAGTCGAGGTCAGCTAGCTTCACAGTTACGTGAAAATCGTTTGTGGTGGGAAGGACCAGCTTGGCTGACGTCATTTGAGAGAAAGCAAGAACAAGAAGTTTTTACAACAGAAGTAGAAAAGAAACTGAAGCAAACAAACGTTATCCAAACTGATCCTACGGAACCTAACATAATTCTCGAGTTATTAAATAAACATAGCTCTATAATTAAAATCACCTCGATTGTCGCATGGATACTGCGAACAATGAATGTGCAGCGTAGGCAGCTCCCTACCTATCTTACGTTACAAGAATTACACAAAGCGAAGTTACTTATTATTAAACACGTGCAAGCACGGGAATTTGGGGAAGATATTAAATATTTAAAGAAGCATAATGTGGTCAAGTCGGATAGCAAGTTATTAAATCTGAATCCTTATATGGACACCGATGGAATTTTGAAGGTCGGTGGGAGATTAGAAAAATCTCAGTTAAAACTTGAAACTAAGCATCCAGCTATATTACCTCACGATAGTCGTTTAACAACCCTACTTATTGAGGAGGCACACCAACAAACCTTTCATGGAGGAGCCCGATTGACCGCTACGTGGCTAAGGCAGAAATATTGGATCCTGGGAGGAAACCGAGCAGTCAAGAAGCAACTACGGAACTGCGTGACTTGTAGGAAACACAATCCTCAGCACCAGTACCAACTAATGGGCACACTTCCTGGATCACGGACCACGCAAGCTCCACCCTTCTATCACACCGGGGTGGACCTAACGGGATTTATAGACGTGAAGGCAAGCAGCGGTCGGGGTATTAAAACGACTAAGGGGTACATTGTTCTATTTGTATGTATGGTGACCAAGGCCGTTCATATTGAACTAGTATCTGACTTATCAAGCGCAGCATTCTTATCAGCATTAAAGAGAATGGCAGCAAGACGTGGGGCACCACATCACATCTATAGCGACAATGGAACAAATTTTATAAAGGCCAATAGGAACTTACAAGAGGAATATTTTGAACTGCAACAAATTATAGATGCCAACTTTTTAAGGGAAGTAACTGAAATGAACATAGAGTGGCATTTTCAGGCTCCACAATGGCCTAGTGCCTAAGGGTTACAAGAACGAGGAATTCGTAGCATTAAAAGTCATTTGAAACCAGTCATTGGTGAGCAAAAATTGACTTTTGAAGAATATTCAACACTTTTAGCTCAGATAGAAGCGTGTCTCAACTCGAGGCCATTGTGCGCGCTCACTGAAGACCCTGAAGATCTGGATGTACTGACACCTTCGCACTTCCTTACCTGTCGAGCCGATCTTACTGTTATTGAGACTGAGAAAGATGCTAGAACGAGATGGCAGCTGGTTGGAAAACTACTGGATAACATCTGGAAGAGGTGGAAGAATGAGTATTTGACTCAACTGACGGTGAGAAGCAAGTGGTTTAAGCGACAGGAGAATATCAGCATCGGTGACATTGTTTGTATCCACGAAGACCTGCTCCCTCCAGGCAAATGGCTCATGGGACGAGTTGTAAAAGTACATCCTGGAAGCGATGGTGTCGTTAGAGTGGTAACCCTGAAAACTAAGAATGGATATATGAAGCGGCCGGTTCTTAAACTATCTTTACTACCAGTATATCAAAAAGAGGTAGAAGAGTCATCTGAAAGCAAAATAGCAGCAGCTGTAACTAGCCAAAATAGAAGAGCGCGACCAACCATTGTGACTATTCTACTATCCATAATTTTATTTATGAATATTTTGACTACTACACAAGGTGAACTACACGTCAATCGATTTAATAGCAGTCAAAGCATATACTTCGATAAATTGTCAAATTTACAATTAATTCAAGACGAATGGAAGCTGGTGGTGTACTATGAGATGGATCCGTTCTGGCGAGGATCATTTGCCTTAAATAAATGCATCAATCAGCTGGATCAAACCTGTTCGATTTTGAATAATACGTCACATTGTCATGTACTACTCACCCAATTACGTCATGGCTACTCGGAACTGCAATACTACAACCAGATGTTGCTAAAACAGCATAACAACGCACGAACTAGACAGCGTCGCGGGCTTATCAACGGGGTCGGCTACCTGTCTAATTATCTGTTCGGCGTATTGGATGAAAGATTCGCCGAACAATACCAGCGAGACATTACTCAAATTCAGATGAATCAAAACCATCTAGCGAACTTATGGAAGAACCAAACTTCTATTGTTGAAGCTGAATATAACCTTCTGAAGCGTACCGAAGAAACGATGAGCAAGCAGCATGAAGCTATTCACAAAAACTTAGGTATTCTCAGCGAAGCATTGAAGAATTTAGCGACCCAGGTGAACGAAAACAACGTTGGAAACGACTTCACTTTGGGAGCTCTGACAGCTAGCAACATGTTAAACAACCTGAAAGAAATACAAGGTGTATTATTAGATCAGATTACAGATATCTATCACGGAAGATTTAATTTCCATCTTATAACTCCCGAACAGTTTCTGCATGAACTTAGCATAATTTCAACACAGCTACCGTCCGACCTTAGCCTACCTATAGACAATGCTTATAACGATCTCCGTAAAATATATCCTTTACTTAAAATTAAAACAAGAACGCTACAGGACTATCTCCTATTTGAAATACGTATTCCACTCAGAAGTCGAGATACTTATGAATTGTACAAACTTATACCTATACCACAACAAGCAAAAAACAATCTTATGATCACCGTAATACCTAAGGCAGAACTCGTAGCGATTAACTTACGAAAAGATACCTATATTATTATAACTGAATACCAGATAAGCGACTGTCTTCGCCCGGAACCCGACACGTACCTGTGTTATCTTCAGTCACCTATTAATCAGCTGAGAGGTGATTACAACCTATGCGACATTGCTGACCCAGCAAGGACGGCGTGTCGATTAGCAACAGCTCCATGTAGCAACCGATGGATTAATTTAAACAGGCTAAACACCTACCTGTACTTTTGCTGCGATCAATGTACAGCCATAGTTCATTGTGGAGTTGATCAAATTAGATCTTACCAATTATCACGAGCTGGGATAGCGGCTACATCCAGCGAATGCATTATAAAAACCGAGGACGCGATTATGTACTCACATCAGCGAAGACACTCAAACATGCATATTAAACCGCAGATAGTCGTCACGGATGTACCGCCCATCAATCGTCTAATCAATTTGACAATAGCCTTTCACACTATGCATGACCCTGATGCTTCTAACAGAATGGGAGACTTAACCAAAATTGCCAAAGACATCAAGCAAATGAAAGAGCAGCCAGGACTAATAGATGTTTCCTCCCATGACATCCATCATTATGTGGCAATCTATTTACTGTTCGCGGTAATAAGTATCGCGGGAGCGATAACCCTTTGGAGGCGTATACAGCGGAGCTGGCACTCCTAGCGCACTTAGCGCTCTTGTGCACTGGGACTATCCTAGTTTCCTTGCACAGGTCTGGATAAATACCTGTCTGAATCGACGGGTTGTATAAATATACAAGAGGGAAACATAACGTATTCAGACATTTCGAGGTCGGTCACAGCTGTGTAGCTACTCTTGAGGACTAAGTTTGGTCGCCTTATTTATCCAAAGCGTGGCGGCAAATATACCTTTCAAACATAAAGACAATTCGCAAGAGTTGCTTCACAGCACAAATAGATATGGTGGTAGTACTGACCCGGTCGAACCTGCATAAGTTGTGCCACTACTGAAAACCATTACTTGAAAGTCACGCGCCAATTGTGCAAGCGCAGAAACACTAACGAGAGAATGACCAAGGGATATTATTTGTAGTGTAAATGAGGTAATGGAATAAAAAAAATCTCACAATATAAATGTGGTACTAAGAAACGGTCACCGCGTTAAAATTTTTAATATCACATTTTTCGTAGCAGAAATTTATTGCAGGCTCTATAATTACCACGTGCAGAAAACTATACTAACATTTGATACCATCAATATCAAATAATTGAGGTGAATAATCGGAATTACAAAAACAAAATTTAGCCTCAAATTATCTAAGATAATTAAAAATATACATTCACTATTTATGCTAAAACCAGATGTACAGTGTCCTATGCTAAGATATATTATAATCTGGTATAAATTTTTTAAACGCCAATTTTGTTACAGTTAACCAGCAGTCTATATTACCTTAATATACTACATGTCATAGTGATTTTATAGTCAGTCCTATTGTGAATTATGTTTAATTTTTTTTTTAAATGAGTATCATATAAAAAAAAATCGTAATTAAATTGCTTTTCATTATAACTGAAACGCTTTGTCTTATCACCATGATAACGTAAAAATTTGATGTACTCCCTCAGATAAAAATGTATGTCAATAGTATGATTCCCACGTTTATATAGCATGTTTCACTAACTGATTATACCTCATCTCGTTTGCGTTTATAATTATGTAATATTTTATATTTTAACTGATGGTATAAAATCGTCTAATTTAATTTTTATCTAAATGATAACAATAAAATAATGATTATTAAAACCAATTAAGTTCGACCGCGTTACTAATACCATCACATTTAAATTTCTACTGTCATCCGACCATACATTGTATTTAAATTTTACCTGTGTGTTGTTTTGTATCAAATAAATTCCAATATATCGTTTTAAAAATAAGTTTCCAGCACAAATTCTTCTCAAAGCTCCAATACAACAATTTCGAGGCGACATTTAAACTTGGCAAATAAATTGTTTAACTTATGAAATCAAAAGTATCTAATTATAATACAGCTAAATTATGCAAAAATTTCACTTTGGTTCTTTTTTCAGCATTGCAATATTGAATTTAAGATTTCTTCTTTTTCATATTATGTGCTGTAAAAGGATTAATGACGTTCCACATAAATATAAATAAGTATAAGAAAGCTGCTGAAAATATAACGAAGCCGATTAGTACAACAGCAACCAGTTCCAGCTCATAGTACTCTGTCCAGGGCATGTTGGCTGCGGGCGAGCGCAGGTGCCGCGCGCCGCCGTGGCGTATCACGT
>DWHE01000430.1:0-10455 GCA_018247495.1 Satarupa nymphalis | reverse complement strand
GTTTTTTTGTTTGTTATAATTTTTACTTATTTTCGCTTCAAATTGGATTATTATTAAATTAGAGGTTATTAACAGTTGTGTTAATACTTCTAAGGACTAATTCGGTTACCGTGATCACACCCTTTAAATTAAACCTACTCGCAAAAGTTTCTTGACCCAGAAATAGATGTGGTAGAACTAATCCTGTCGAACCTACATAGACTCTAGCACCATTTTTGTCCGCACTCTATTATTATATTTTCTGCTCCTTTTCTTCATCTTTCTCTCCTTATTTCTCTCCGCTGTCCTTTTTTTCATGTTAATGAACTTTACCTCGACGGTGAACACAACAATCAGATGATCCGTGTCTTTGTGTTTGTTTGTTATTAAACATGAAAATTTTAAGCCAAGGTTTGAAAATTTAAATTTTAAATAATATTTAAAGTCAGTTAAGCTTATCACATTTCCTTTTATATCCTTCGTGTTTCGTTATTTCGTGTAAAACAAAATATTTTGTCCAATACTGTTACAATTATATACAATACTGTATGAAGCTGTCATTTCACAGTAAATTCGACATAAATGAAACTACAGAAGCCGATATGAGTAATGTAACAATAACTTTTTTATCACCGTAACAATGAAAACGGTCATGCATACCACCTTGCTACAAACGATAACCACAACAATATGTACACGAATTGGACCATTGTCCTTTTGAAGTTCGATTAAAGATGGCGCTGGTGTAGTAACAACTACTTCCGAATACTAAGTTGATGGCTGCTAAGTATCAAAATACTGGCCCGCAACTGTTCACAATTAGCGAAATTAGATTAACAGCAGAAAGACATAACACTGATCTATAAAGGTCCCACAACTACTGTGTCTAATTTATTACAATGCAAAAATACTGAGCTTGTAACGGACCTATTTCAATATATGTTACCAACTAAACTTCTTTTTCAGCTGACGGCTTGATGCAAGACCTTGAGTTCTCGCTGTCTGCTCTGCTCATGTGCAGCGGTTTCTTCCTCATGTACTTGGTGGAAGAGTTGGTGCATCTCTACATTCACTATCGTGAGAGGAACCAAGGGCAAGCTGTCCCTCTCGTGAGAAACCTAAGCATCCGCAAAAGTAAAGTCAGCAACAATGGTAATAATGGCGATCAGAGTGTCTCCAACTCCACCGCAGATCTGATCGAGCCCGCTGCCAGCGGAAAAGGGAAGGTGAGATATTGTTATAAAAACTGAAAATTATTGTCATTCTGTGCATAAACACCAATAAAAAATAACGGAAGTTAAATTCATGCGTAGATTTAATGAAATTATTTAAAAATGCTACTTTAGAGCAAGTTAGCAAATCTATGCTATTCCAGAGCAATATTATATTTCTTAAAATCGTAAACAATCATAATTTGCTATAACGCAGACACTTTATGATGGTATGAAAGTAAATCTTAATCTATTTTTGAACTGAACGAAAAACGTATATGTACACGAAAAAAATAAAAACAGCATACTTCTTTTATTCAAAACGTGAATAGTGTAAAATGCAAATCATTTTAATTAAAAAGCGTTGAAAATAAATCGTTGCGTTCTTTTCAAGAAGTATAATATTAAAAAATAATAAAAGACCACGGTCACACCTAACTGGTTAAAGCAACTGTATAAAATTATTTTCTAATTTTCTTTTCATTTATCCTGGCAGTCGAAGCAAGGGACTTACGTTCATTAACGGTTACGATAGACCAATGTTAGTTCTCGAATGTTGCCTATTTATGATTCCGTTTGTATGTGTCCACGACATTGGCGACGTATGCAATCCTTGTGTGGTTCTAAGGTTTAAGGCGTTTAAGTTTATTTTCTCTTAAACAATGCCACATTAAATTTCAAAAATATTGTTTTACAGTAAATATATTTAGTATTATCAAGGGATTATTATAAAACAAATTTTAGGACGTTGAAACGAATGGACACGGACATTCTCATCAACACCACAGCCACATGCCAGTGAACACTGGAGATTCCGTCACGTCGGCGCTCCGCGGTCTACTCATCGTTCTGGCTCTTTCTATCCACGAGTTATTCGAAGGTCTAGCTGTTGGTTTGGAGTCCAGCACCTCACAAGTATGGTAAGAGATAAAAATATGTATCTTTAAATCTATTTCTAAAATATGATTCTAGAACGACCTATATCTAGATTTCAGAACTATTTATAAACGATTTACAAAATTATTTAAAGAGTAAGAATTATGCTTTTTAGCATCATCATGTCTGTTGAATTCAATAGAAATAAGAAAATTACATTTCAGTATATAAGTAAAATTAAATTAAAGTAAATCATTCTCATTTAAGAGATAAGCTTTATTGGCACAAAGAAATCAATATGGAGTAGAAGTCAATAACAATACAAAAAATTTGAGCATAGCGCCATCTATTATGGAGTAGCATGAACTATAGATATTGCTATTACACAGAAGATGGCGTGCAATAATTATTTAAGGAATACAAAACTGTTTTGACTTGTCATGAAAATTATTTTCTTTTAGACAATTTGTAAACTAAAATTCTGATTTAAATGCAATTTAAGATAAATGTAAATAATGAAATAATTTCATGTTTTTACAAATTTTCTGTTACAGGTACATGTTGGGAGCTATATCGGCTCATAAACTGGTCATCGCGTTCTGTATTGGTGTGGAATTAATTGCCACCCGCACAAAGTTTTGGCTGTCCATCTTTTACATAACTACCTTCGCTATCGTGTCTCCCTTGGGTATCGGTATCGGTATGTTACTGGTAGGCGGCGGAGGCGCAACTGCCGCAGGAGTGTACTCCGTGGTACTTCAAGGCATCGCGTCGGGAACTCTCCTGTACGTCATATTCTTCGAAATATGGAAGGGCGACAGGACAGGAATGGTGCAGTACTGCGCTGCCTTGTTCGGTTTCGGCCTCATGTTCGGACTGAAGTTGCTTAGTAAGTATCTGTTCATTAGGTACATACCTACTTAGAAACGTTTATAACTTGATCCCTATTTAAAAGTATTTTTTACATCTGGCTCTGATTCCTATCCATTGCGATCCAATGCACGAGCCTCTAATCCCAACTAGATAGGAATACTCCATCGTACTTCTCTACTTAGCATTGATGGTTAAAACTGCTGTCTATTAAAATACCTATTAAGAACTTAAGGCCATTGATTCTGAGATATGTAACTAATACGTAATTTATCCTTTCTTCCAGCGCCCCACACACACACACACTCGCACGGAAGCAGCAATACCGAGAGTCCAGCTCTAGACCACGGACATTCGCACGACTAGTTATTTGTAAAATGGACAATAATTGTTACCTATTTTGTACGTCTTGTTTTATATAAATTATTTTATCTATAGGAGAAGTTGATAACAAGCTGCTTACGTAACTAAGGCTACGCGATATTTAGTTCTTGGTAAATAGAGTGGGTCCGGTTTCGTTTCAAGCCAAAGTATTTAGATTGCAGTGGCGTAGCGTGAACGGTTTAACCTTTAGATTATAGAAACAGGTTTCAGCCGCTCAAGGCAGTTAGGGCAAAAAGCACTTTTCACTTACACTATATAATTGGACTAACACTAATAATGGACTGTTTATACATTCATTGTATAACGTTTATTAATTTGCAGTGTGATATTTTCTTTGCAATAGAAAATACATATCTTGCTCTGTGTGTTGGGTCCCTGACCATCCGTTATGTCCGTCTATGGCATAGCAATATATAAAAATGACAGCCACACGCATGAAAGTAAGGTAACGGTGAAAATCAGGACCATAGATAAATATTTTTACAATAAATGTCTATGGTATGCGGAACACGCTTATGTAATATATGCATGCGGATACAAATTTCGGCTTAGCATTTTATATTTGCGGCCAGCTCTTTTGGACAATATGTAAAATGACCATAACAGTATTAAATTTTGTAAAAACCATTACAGTATTATGTTGACATTACTCAACACAACTTACGTATCGCGTACACAATATACAACAAGCAATGGTACCAAGAATTAAAATAAAGAAATTCGTGCAACGCCACTAATTTTATTAAACTTCCATTTAACTACTTGGTACTTGGAACGGAACGGCATTTGTTTAAATAAATTTCCAATTGATTTCTCTTTGAATGAAATAATTGTGAAACGAGTTAAGACTGTAAACATTTGATAGATATTATTAAGCATTAACAGCACTATTGAACAGCGTTAAACAGTGAATTATCTTTGTAATGGTTATATTTATAGTTATATTATATTAAGTCCTTAATTAGATATTACAATATTATAATAATGTATAATGATCCTGTTAAATTAATTTGGCATTTCGACCGCCTTACGCCGGCCCTCATTAAATAACGATATATGTGTAATGTCAAGTTAACTTTAATAAATTAGGAAAACTGTAAATAATATAATTTCACGGTAGAATAAAAAAATAAACGTTGGAATTATTTATACCTATTACTTATCGTTTTTTATATTAATATTTCGGTATGAGTTGTCGTTTTTGGCGCGACATGCCACGTTAATTCAACGGACATTAATAACGGGCGTTTTTAAAAATTTAACAGTTACATATTGTGATATAGCATACAGCCCTAGCAGTGGTCTATTTTTAATAGTGATAGTTCTAAATATGTCAATAGCTTAAATAGAATAAGTAAATAAGAACAAAATTAGTTAAATTGGCATCTAGCCTCTAGCATAAGTAGGCTCTATAAGGCATAGACAAGAACAAATGTTTTGTACAACATGTGACAATGTTTTAAATACGATTTATCCAATATACGTCCAGCACGGAACTCGAGCGAAGACTTCGCCATAAGCCGTGCTGTGATTTAACATTGAGCACCTACTCAGTTACACTTGCCGAACAGTCATCCGAACAAGAATATTTCATGTGTGGGACACTGTTATCGATACGTTATATAATAATATGTCGATCTGCTTACGTTGGAAAACCATAAAAATATACGCT
The DNA here is from genome assembly GCA_018247495.1 of Satarupa nymphalis. Classification (NCBI taxonomy): domain Eukaryota; kingdom Metazoa; phylum Arthropoda; class Insecta; order Lepidoptera; family Hesperiidae; genus Satarupa; species Satarupa nymphalis. The sequence goes on along the minus strand of DWHE01000430.1, from coordinate 5,463 downwards.
CAACCATGTAGCAGGAACGATTTCTTCGTGGGGAAAGCAAATTCTGAGATAATGCTCTGAATAAGCCGTTCAAATTGTAGGTACCTTTATAAGTATCAAATCATATAACATTAAACCTAAAGGTAAATTTGGTAGCTAATATTTCTATTGTACAAAGACTTGATAGATAACCTTTATTTTTAATTTAAACAAAATATGATAAAAAACTTGTACACGAAAATTTTACTGTTTTATGTAATATCCAATTAATACATTTAATTTCATAATGTATATTAATGTAGCTTGCAATTATCTAGTCATCACAGATAATATTTAAAGTAATGGATAATGAACTGTTCAGTCTAAATATCAAGGAAAAAGTAACTAACTTAAGGAGTTAAACTTTTTATAATTAAACATCCTTTTGATAGTTTCATGTAGTATTACATTAAACATGACCTATTTGGTAGTTATGTACTCGTATGTTCAGGAACTAGAAAGTTATTCGGAGAACTGATCATTACGTTTTATTGCAACATAAGTATTAAGTATTCATATATTGTTTATACTTAATAAGGCAGAGATTTCGTTGGAAGTTTAAAAGTTGAGCTTCGATCAAGAATACGCATGTTATTTTTCATCGATATAGACAATATGTAATTAGCATTCGTTATCTGTTACATTTGGCGCGGTTTATGTAGACAAATTAAATGGTATGTGTGCTACACAATTGATTTTAAGATAAATATGGATGCTTTTCGGTAAGAATTGTTACCGAAGAATTGACTATGCTAATACTAATTATAAAAAATATCATTAAGGCAACCAGTGTGAGTATATATTAGAGTTAACTTATTAGAAAAGTATAATAATGACTTTAAAATGTAATCTTAGTGTTTAAATTCGTTTTAATTTAAGTTTATTTATAAGGATTTTTATATGTACAATAATGTGAATAAAATTCAACAATATTGTCTTACACCTATAAGCTTTTTAATAAACAATTACTTAAATAATATTGTTTCATTTATTACAACTCCAATAGATATCTTTTATTTGAACAAAGAATCGACTAGATTGTTGATATCGTCACTAGTAATTTATTTTAGCAGTACCTTGGAAAGTGACATTGCAATAAACATGGTGAATTGACTAACGTCAATCACTAGGAATTAATAGGTGCTTTTAAAATTATCCGTAAATGTAAAGTCAGCAAAAGTTATTATTTGCACATTCTATTAACTACAATAACCAAACGTTTATTTTAAAACACTGACAAATTTAAAGAAAGGTACCTAATAAAGAAATTAACCGTAGAAAAAAAATATAAAATAAAAGTGAAAACTTGGACAGCAATTTTTGTTAAGTAATTCTTAAAATAGTAAAGAGTAACAGAGTCTGAAAAGAAATATAAAATGTAAGTAAAACTCAAAATTATAGGTATTTACCGATAAAATTGCAGTTCTGTATAGAGAGAAACAATATTTTTTTAAGCGTTATTACGCTAAAATAAGTTTCAGCTTTCATAGGATGTTACCTACAATTTAGAATTTCCAGTCACAAATAATATAATAATAAACAATACCAACAAAATTTATGTTGGATGTTGTAAATTCCAAGCTTGATTTTTTAATTTGTCATTTTAAATCTTGTCTGACATTTGACATTAATACACATTTTTGACGTATTAGTTTCACTACATTCATGGGAATCTTGTATTGGAAGTTGAAACGTGATTAAAACTAGCGTCTCGGCTATAAATAAAAACAGCGATAAGTATGTATGCCAGTGACCTATTGTTTCTATGATCCTAAAAATACTAAAATTCAAGAATGATGTAGATCAATAATTACGATACATGCGTTTTAACATTTTTGCCTTGTCTACTAGAAAGTGCCGTAAAAGTTGCAAGTTAAACTTGTTTATGTTTTGTGTTACGTGATGCTAGTTATAAAATTCTCCGCATGCATAAGTAATGTGTAAGTGAATGTGTATAATACGGCAAAAATGTTAATTTCGTTGATTAGAAACTTATGATATTCACATGACATAACAAGCTGAAAGGTGAAATTATAAATTTAACCTTGCGCTTCGATTGAGTAGGCAGTAATGGAAAGTTCTTTTAACTACTGAGCTAGTCAGGTAGTCAGTTACTTGGTTGATCTCGAAGCAAACGTTTGTGTACAATAACATCGTGTTAAACATGAATCTAATATTGAATTCGTCAGTATGTTTGTCTGTAATTCCTGAAAGTGAGTTTTTAATGTCTAGCTTATACGTTCTTTTTTCCATCTGTATTTAAAATGTTTTTTTAAATAAGAATATTTATTTATTTATAATCTGCTCACATAGTAAAAATGATGAACCATTTATTTATATTTATAGGATGTATTTCACGTATGAAGAAATTGTATTTGGCACTGTTAAAATATCAAGGGCTTCACTCTATGTTCAATATTTTTCAATATTGGCAAGTGCCATGCTATGAAGGATGTTAAAATATTGTTATCATAGAATAATTTTTTAGTACTTTTTCAGTATAGAAAACAAATGTTTTGCTTATATGCTTCTGTGAATGTTGACTAAACTACACAATGATACTTAATTGTACCTTACTCTGTTAGTTGAATCTTATTATATCCCTATCAATTTTATTAATCACAACAAACAAATTATGTGTTGAAAATTTTACAAAAATAAATTTAAAAACTGTAATTGTGAATTACAGTAGGAGTCATTATTATTACTCTTGTGTGAAGAGTGTGCCAGTTACCAAACACACAATAAGTTATTGAGTTTTTGTTAACACTTTATTATTATATTTGGACTCTTTTGTGAAGGGAATATGAAATAAACATGAAACCTAATGGATTACAGGTGAGCATCGTCCAATAGCACGCAGCATGTCTAACCCAGGCTTGACATCCGAGGCTCAGCTCCGCTACATCCGAGAGTGGTTTGAGGAGTTCAGTGAACTGCAAAGAGAGGACTTTCTACCGGTTTTAGCAGCGGCTCAAGCTGGCCAATCCGATCAACTTGCCACAATACTAACCAAACTGTCATGTGATGATAAACCAGTCAGTTTGTTTCAATGTCGTGTAAGTGTGCTAAATTCAAAATCATAAAATGCTGTGAACCATTTAATGCTAGTAAATCACCTCTACAACCAATGAAAACTGTAATAGATCACAATTTGGAGCATTTTCCAGCTTGAAGTTGGTCATAGCTATGTTGCTACTGTGGACGACTTCATTTGTTGTCTCATAAAACAACTCGCAACAGTTGACTGATGCTTTACTTGTCTTTAAATAGGGGCTTGTGTTTACTTATATTTGATTTTGCATTTATTGTTACTTAAGCCATAATATCGTATAATCTCCTTGAATGCTAATATTGCTAAAATTAATAAAAAAATAACCTCCTGTTACAGATCAAGTTATTTAACGAATGGTATCCTACATGGACAGAAGAAGAAAAAGATATATTGATAAAGACAGTGACAGAAATTGATCCTGATTTTGGTAATAAATTACAAGATGTTATCTTAAACGGGCCAAAAGTTAACGGTGATACGTCTGGACCAGAAGATTTTTTGACATCATACAACGAAGACAGCCATGGACAAGATGCACAAAATAACATTGATCCTGAATTAGACGCTGCCCCTGAAGGAAACATAGAAGCTTTTGGTGTGAATCAAGATAACATTTCTGTTGAAATAGCAGCTACTTCTTAATCGTATTACTTCATTCAGGTATCATTGACGTTTTAATCAGATTTTTATATTATTTATTATAACGTTATAGATTTAAGTTGTCATGGTAGTATCTTCTCGAAACATTAATGACACTTTAAACTGTTAAAAATAGGAAGAAATTTAAGCCAACCGCTTAGCTGTGGTTCATAAGACATGTTTTAGTTTGAAAAAGTACTGGTGTACCTGAATTTAGATCTTATTTCCTTGCACATAAGTAATTCATTTGTGTATTAATATTTTGTGTATCATAGAATACATTCCATTTGCAATGTTGTGCATTCCATTAAAGTATAAAAACTGGTTGTATCTTATTAACATATTTTCACTTATACATTTGATGTGATATTTAAGAATCTCACATTTTCATCGTTGCCCTTAAGTATTTGATCTTCTTGCAGTGTCTCTGTGATTAACTTTGGTTGTCAATCTAACAACAATATATTTAGATAAATTAATACGTTTTTTTTATGTGAACATACACTGTATGTTTTTTTTTTGTAAACTATTACTATCTTATTAACTTTGTAAAATTTTATAACTTTCTTTCATTTAGTAAATCTTTAACGGAGGTTCTTTAATAACAGCCACAAACATAAAAGTATTAATTATTGTTGCTCAATTAACAAGTCACAAATATTACTTTCTTGCTTTTAATATATTTTTTTATTGCACACAACTTCCAAAGATGAAACAAAAGTAAGTACAAATATACATAGTGCCAAGATTTTAGAGTGTATTTTACTGGACTGGCATCCTTCCTAACTATCAAATGTTTTATATTATTTACATTAGTTTATATGTTATATTCCATTTTTTAAGTCTGATCATGGGAAAATTTGTAAGACAGTGGTGATGATGCGTCGTAATCCCCTTTAGGTACTCGTATGTTCTTAAAACAAATGTAATATGTATTAAACAAATAAAGTACCTATTTAAATTGTGCCATTTTTTTGTTTTGTTTCACAAATCCCTTCCTTATTTTTACCTAATAATATAACTAACCATATATGATGATTTAGTTACAACTATAACCAATGATGAAGTGAACTATTGTCCTTTTGGGTTCGCTCACAGCTGTGTTACTATTCCTGAGGACTCGTCATTTATCCAAAGCATGCCAGCACTCATACCTTTAAACAGAAAACTATAAACCAAACTCTAAAAGTAGCTTCACAAGATTGAGGTCAATAAATAGAAGATTAAAATGCAAATTTTATTGTTCTAGTCATGGCATATAAAACGAACAATATGGCATACTTACAACTTATTAAAACAAACAACAAAAGTTTCAAGGTATTACAAAAAAATTTACCCTCCTACCGATATTTAGACAAATAAATCATTAAAAAAAACAATGTTAAAATTTAGTAAAAGTCTCCAAATGTTTCTAACAATAATGAATAATCAACAGCAGTACGTTAATTCATTTGGTTTTTAATAGCGAATGGATTTTTTATCGTATTGTGTAGCTACAGAGTATATAGGCAAGTACAACAGGTACATTCGTTAAAACAGTTGGTTTTCTAAAGCTAGAGCGTCACTCTGTTTGAAATCTATAAGGTCTAAATGAAATCCTCTAGTGTGCTAGCATGCTGGTATTCACAGCCCCGAATTTGAAACACTTATGTTGCTTGCCAGACAGGTATGTGTTCTTTCTGTGAAAATTAATGTATACTTTGAATAAAAAATATGAGAGTAAACCAAGCGAATTCGAAAATGAAAAACTA